>OZ037741.1:602500-906718 GCA_964035505.1 Watsonalla cultraria | reverse complement strand
GTGTCATCCCCCAGCAAAGGGACAAGATCTTCCATTGAGGCGGGGTGTCATGTCTGGGAACACCGGCTCCAACTGTTCTAGTTGGACACTTGTATATATACTGTGTGGAGAGCGAGTGATCTGAGTATGTGTCATCCCCAGCAAAGACAAGATCTTCCATTGAGGCGGGTGTCATGTCTGGGGAACACCGGCTCCAACTGTTCTAGTTGGACACTTGTATATATACTGTGTGGAGAGCGAGTGATCAGTGTCATCCCCAGCAAAGACAAGATCTTCCATTGAGGCGGGTGTCATGTCTGGGGAACACCGGCTCCAACTGTTCTAGTTGGACACTTGTATATATACTGTGTGGAGAGCGAGTGATCAGTGTCATCCCCAGCAAAGACAAGATCTTCCATTGAGGCGGGTGTCATGTCTGGGGAACACCGGCTCCAACTGTTCTAGTTCATCCCCAGCAAAGACAAGATCTTCCATTGGGGCGGGTGTCATGTCTGGGGAACACCGGCTCCAACTGTTCTAGTTGGACACTTGTATATATACTGTGTGGAGAGCGAGTGATCAGTGTCATCCCCAGCAAAGACAAGATCTTCCATTGGGGCGGGTGTCATGTCTGGGGAACACCGGCTCCAACTGTTCTAGTTGGACACTTGTATATATACTGTGTGGAGAGCGAGTGATCAGTGTCATCACTTGTATATATACTGTGTGGAGAGCGAGTGATCAGTGTCATCCCCAGCAAAGACAAGATCTTCCATTGAGGCGGGTGTCATGTCTGGGGAACACCGGCTCCAACTGTTCTAGTTGGACACTTGTATATATACTGTGTGGAGAGCGAGTGATCAGTGTCATCCCCAGCAAAGACAAGATCTTCCATTGAGGCGGGTGTCATGTCTGGGGAACACCGGCTCCAACTGTTCTAGTTGGACACTTGTATATATACTGTGTGGAGAGCGAGTGATCAGTGTCATCCCCAGCAAAGACAAGATCTTCCATTGAGGCGGGTGTCATGTCTGGGGAACACCGGCTCCAACTGTTCTAGTTGGACACTTGTATATATACTGTGTGGAGAGCGAGTGATCAGTGTCATCCCCAGCAAAGACAAGATCTTCCATTGAGGCGGGTGTCATGTCTGGGGAACACCGGCTCCAACTGTTCTAGTTGGACACTTGTATATATACTGTGTGGAGAGCGAGTGATCAGTGTCATCCCCAGCAAAGACAAGATCTTCCATTGAGGCGGGTGTCATGTCTGGGGAACACCGGCTCCAACTGTTCTAGTTGGACACTTGTATATATACTGTGTGGAGAGCGAGTGATCAGTGTCATCCCCAGCAAAGACAAGATCTTCCATTGAGGCGGGTGTCATGTCTGGGGAACACCGGCTCCAACTGTTCTAGTTGGACACTTGTATATATACTGTGTGGAGAGCGAGTGATCAGTGTCATCCCCAGCAAAGACAAGATCTTCCATTGAGGCGGGTGTCATGTCTGGGGAACACCGGCTCCAACTGTTCTAGTTGGACACTTGTATATATACTGTGTGGAGAGCGAGTGATCAGTGTCATCCCCAGCAAAGACAAGATCTTCCATTGAGGCGGGTGTCATGTCTGGGGAACACCGGCTCCAACTGTTCTAGTTGGACACTTGTATATATACTGTGTGGAGAGCGAGTGATCAGTGTCATCCCCAGCAAAGACAAGATCTTCCATTGAGGCGGGTGTCGTGTCTGGGGAACACCGGCTCCAACTGTTCTAGTTGGACACTTGTATATATACTGTGTGGAGAGCGAGTGATCAGTGTCATCCCCAGCAAAGACAAGATCTTCCATTGAGGCGGGTGTCATGTCTGGGGAACACCGGCTCCAACTGTTCTAGTTGGACACTTGTATATATACTGTGTGGAGAGCGAGTGATCAGTGTCATCCCCAGCAAAGACAAGATCTTCCATTGAGGCGGGTGTCATGTCTGGGGAACACCGGCTCCAACTGTTCTAGTTGGACACTTGTATATATACTGTGTGGAGAGCGAGTGATCAGTGTCATCCCCAGCAAAGACAAGATCTTCCATTGAGGCGGGTGTCATGTCTGGGGAACACCGGCTCCAACTGTTCTAGTTGGACACTTGTATATATACTGTGTGGAGAGCGAGTGATCAGTGTCATCCCCAGCAAAGACAAGATCTTCCATTGAGGCGGGTGTCATGTCTGGGGAACACCGGCTCCAACTGTTCTAGTTGGACACTTGTATATATACTGTGTGGAGAACGAGTGATCAGTGTCATCCCCAGCAAAGACAAGATCTTCCATTGAGGCGGGTGTCATGTCTGGGGAACACCGGCTCCAACTGTTCTAGTTGGACACTTGTATATATACTGTGTGGAGAGCGAGTGATCAGTGTCATCCCCAGCAAAGACAAGATCTTCCATTGAGGCGGGTGTCATGTCTGGGGAACACCGGCTCCAACTGTTCTAGTTGGACACTTGTATATATACTGTGTGGAGAGCGAGTGATCAGTGTCATCCCCAGCAAAGACAAGATCTTCCATTGAGGCGGGTGTCATGTCTGGGGAACACCGGCTCCAACTGTTCTAGTTGGACACTTGTATATATACTGTGTGGAGAACGAGTGATCAGTGTCATCCCCAGCAAAGACAAGATCTTCCATTGAGGCGGGTGTCATGTCTGGTGAACACCGGCTCCAACTGTTCTAGTTGGACACTTGTATATATACTGTGTGGAGAGCGAGTGATCAGTGTCATCCCCAGCAAAGACAAGATCTTCCATTGAGGCGGGTGTCATGTCTGGGGAACACCGGCTCCAACTGTTCTAGTTGGACACTTGTATATATACTGTGTGGAGAGCGAGTGATCAGTGTCATCCCCAGCAAAGACAAGATCTTCCATTGAGGCGGGTGTCATGTCTGGGGAACACCGGCTCCAACTGTTCTAGTTGGACACTTGTATATATACTGTGTGGAGAGCGAGTGATCAGTGTCATCCCCAGCAAAGACAAGATCTTCCATTGAGGCGGGTGTCATGTCTGGGGAACACCGGCTCCAACTGTTCTAGTTGGACACTTGTATATATACTGTGTGGAGAGCTCATGATCAGTGTCATCCCCAGCAAAGACAAGATCTTCCATTGAGGCGGGTGTCATGTCTGGGGAACACCGGCTCCAACTGTTCTAGTTGGACACTTGTATATATACTGTGTGGAGAGCGAGTGATCAGTGTCATCCCCAGCAAAGACAAGATCTTCCATTGAGGCGGGTGTCATGTCTGGGGAACACCGGCTCCAACTGTTCTAGTTGGACACTTGTATATATACTGTGTGGAGAACGAGTGATCAGTGTCATCCCCAGCAAAGACAAGATCTTCCATTGAGGCGGGTGTCATGTCTGGTGAACACCGGCTCCAACTGTTCTAGTTGGACACTTGTATATATACTGTGTGGAGAGCGAGTGATCAGTGTCATCCCCAGCAAAGACAAGATCTTCCATTGAGGCGGGTGTCATGTCTGGGGAACACCGGCTCCAACTGTTCTAGTTGGACACTTGTATATATACTGTGTGGAGAACGAGTGATCAGTGTCATCCCCAGCAAAGACAAGATCTTCCATTGAGGCGGGTGTCATGTCTGGGGAACACCGGCTCCAACTGTTCTAGTTGGACACTTGTATATATACTGTGTGGAGAACGAGTGATCAGTGTCATCCCCAGCAAAGACAAGATCTTCCATTGAGGCGGGTGTCATGTCTGGTGAACACCGGCTCCAACTGTTCTAGTTGGACACTTGTATATATACTGTGTGGAGAGCGAGTGATCAGTGTCATCCCCAGCAAAGACAAGATCTTCCATTGAGGCGGGTGTCATGTCTGGGGAACACCGGCTCCAACTGTTCTAGTTGGACACTTGTATATATACTGTGTGGAGAGCGAGTGATCAGTGTCATCCCCAGCAAAGACAAGATCTTCCATTGAGGCGGGTGTCATGTCTGGGGAACACCGGCTCCAACTGTTCTAGTTGGACACTTGTATATATACTGTGTGGAGAGCGAGTGATCAGTGTCATCCCCAGCAAAGACAAGATCTTCCATTGAGGCGGGTGTCATGTCTGGGGAACACCGGCTCCAACTGTTCTAGTTGGACACTTGTATATATACTGTGTGGAGAGCTCATGATCAGTGTCATCCCCAGCAAAGACAAGATCTTCCATTGAGGCGGGTGTCATGTCTGGGGAACACCGGCTCCAACTGTTCTAGTTGGACACTTGTATATATACTGTGTGGAGAGCGAGTGATCAGTGTCATCCCCAGCAAAGACAAGATCTTCCATTGAGGCGGGTGTCATGTCTGGGGAACACCGGCTCCAACTGTTCTAGTTGGACACTTGTATATATACTGTGTGGAGAGCTCATGATCAGTGTCATCCCCAGCAAAGACAAGATCTTCCATTGAGGCGGGTGTCATGTCTGGGGAACACCGGCTCCAACTGTTCTAGTTGGACACTTGTATATATACTGTGTGGAGAGCGAGTGATCAGTGTCATCCCCAGCAAAGACAAGATCTTCCATTGAGGCGGGTGTCATATCTGGGGAACACCGGCTCCAACTGTTCTAGTTGGACACTTGTATATATACTGTGTGGAGAGCTCATGATCAGTGTCATCCCCAGCAAAGACAAGATCTTCCATTGAGGCGGGTGTCATGTCTGGGGAACACCGGCTCCAACTGTTCTAGTTGGACACTTGTATATATACTGTGTGGAGAGCGAGTGATCAGTGTCATCCCCAGCAAAGACAAGATCTTCCATTGAGGCGGGTGTCATATCTGGGGAACACCGGCTCCAACTGTTCTAGTTGGACACTTGTATATGTACTGTGTGGAGAGCGAGTGATCAGTGTCATCCCCAGCAAAGACAAGATCTTCCATTGAGGCGGGTGTCATGTCTGGGGAACACCGGCTCCAACTGTTCTAGTTGGACACTTGTATATATACTGTGTGGAGAACGAGTGATCAGTGTCATCCCCAGCAAAGACTAAAATAATTAAAATTGAGCCCCTATCACTCTGAGGGGACGTTATATCATAGAATATAATATGATGTTATCATTACAGATGTCAAAAACAATACTATACAAAATACGGGAAGGCAATGCTGGTGGATTACTTGCAACAGGAGCTGATCAACAAGGTGAATATGTTTTGAAAACACGTTCGACCCCCAGGTAAAAATGTTGTTGGGGTTTCCCATCAGTAATGCCCCAGTAGCAGCCCGCAGTCTGTATTAGTCAAGTCAAGTCAAGTCAAAAATATCTTTATTCGATTAGACTTTATACAAAGCACTTTCAAATCGTCAGAGTGACACAATTTACAGGATTATACATGCTACCGCCAGGTTCGGAAGGTTGCTTTTACTGAGAAGAACCTGGCAAGAAACTCAGTATTTACTCTTTTCAAAAATATTATACAATTAAAAAAAAAACACAAAATAAATCATTTGAGAAATGTAAGCCCATGGACACAGTTCCAATGTACAAATGTCGATAAAAATTAACATAAAGAAAAGTCTAGTTTATATCTAAATGCGTAGCTTGAGATGACCAGCCTGCCATATTGGGGTTTCCCATCCGTAATTCCCCAGTATCAGCCCGCAGTCTGTATTAGTGGCCGGTTAATGGCAATAGGCTCGCCCTCTATTACATGGGACGTAAACATGTCAAATATGGTCATACCATCCCAGAAGGGTCCCGAAGAGGTTTTAACACAACTAGACTCACATTTCACCGAATATTATTAAGTGCCAACGTGACAGATGGTGAGTCCATCGCCGTCTCAGCCACTATACATACGTGTTTGAATTACATCTCAGACATATGCAGGTTTCCTCACGATGTTTTCCTTCACCGTAAAACACGTGGTGTGAAATCGCAATATGTCAGTGTACTGTAACTACACCTCTGCCTACCACATAAGTGTGAATTATATCTAATATATAAAATTTTCGTGTCACAGTTTTCGTTGCCATACTCCTCCGAAACGGCTTGACTGATTTTGATTAAATTTTTTGTGCTTATCTGGTATCTATGAGAATCGGCCATCATCTATTTTTCATCCCCCTAAATGTTAGGGGTAGTCCACCCCTAAATTTATTTATATGGCAAAACAACGTTTGCCGGGTCAGCTAGAAAATAAAAAAAAATATAAATTTAGAATCGCACTTATTAAAAAAAGAATAATAGTTACTTAATAGATATACCTATAATTTGTAAGATGTACCCTATTTTTGTTTGTCTTATTATGATATTTTTTATAATCAAACTAGCTGTGCCCCGCAGTTTCACCCTCGTAGATTTAGTTTCATCTTTATTGTCGCGGAACCCTAATATTTTTAATAAATAAAAGTATTCCAAGTTACTCATTGAAACATCAGCTACCTACCAGTGAAAGTCTCGTTTAAAACGGTCCAGCTGTTTCAGACATTACCCGGAACAAATAGACAGACAGACAGACAGAGAAAAATTTTAAAACTTGGTTTTTAGTGTCTGTAGCGTGTATACTTTCAAATGAATTTAGTGAAAAGCTGTTATTTTGGAATTACAAACAGACACTTCAATTTTATTTATCTGTATAGATGTATAGATTAAGTTCCCTTACATGACATTTAACGTCAAATTAGTTAAAATACCTACTCTAACTACTCTTTTTTAGGAGAGAATAGTCCTCGAAAATTCCGAATGGGTTGCATTAGTGCCTTACTGGGCAGCCTGGCCTTACGAAACGATGGTGTTGCCAAAACACAAGCAACCACAGAGAATGAGCGACTTGGACGACGGCCAGAGACAAGGATTGGCGGACATCATGAAGGGATTGACTACAAAATACGATAACTTGTTTAAATGTAACTTTCCATATAGCATGGGGTGGCATGGTGAGTACTTCTCTTTTATACATCTATAAAGGGTGTCGGAGAAAAAGGAACAGTTGTCTTCTAGAAGTTGTAGGGTTTTATGAATATATCACTATGTTGAAGTCGTAAAATATCTAGCTCCAACGATAACGTAGTTATAGGCTATGGTTGCTAAGGGCCGAAGAGCTCGCGGCCTTAAGCGATTGAATGAACGCGCGCCCGCGTTTACCTACATTACGTACGCGGTCATTACACTTGTTCAATTAAGGGGAAGGTTAATGGGTTCGAAAAATGGTTTTATAGGATTATTTCAGGATTTATTAGTGGGAGTAAAAAATTTATAACGTAGTCAGATTTCACGTGAATAACTCTACGTTACAGCTGATTTTTATGCGAATATAAGGTCTTGATATGGTCAACTTTGAACGTCAATTACTCGAAAACGGAAGATGATATTTTTGTCATAATAATTTTATTTGCTTCCGAAAATTATACCCTCTCACATATTTTAACAGCTGTCCTATTTTCCCCGACACCCTTTATATTATAAAGAGGAAAAATTTGATTGATTTTTTGTTTGTTTGCATTGAATAGGCTCCGTCCGACACTACTAGACCAATCTTGAAAATTCTTTCAGCAATGGATAGCTACATCATTAGCGAGTATCATAGGCTATATTTTATCCCCGTACTCCCACGGGAACGGGAACTACGCGGGTGAAACCTACGTCCGCTAGTATATTCATAAATTTAAGTATTTGAAATGTTTATATTATCGCCTATTGTAAAAAAATCCTATCTTTGACGTTACCATAGTACTTTCAATGTGTCAAAACGTATGTCTGTCTGTTGGGTTGCTTTACTGAGAATGCAAAGCCGATTTTAAACGATTTAAAAATAAGTGGAATTTACTCAATTCGACCGTATTTTTTTATCTCAAAATCATAACAACATCGATTTATCAAGGAAAAACTTTAACCTTATTTTTCTTCAGCATACCATAAGTGTTTTTTTTTTTTTTACAAAAGAGTGTTAACTTTTTTTTTCTAGGTGCTCCAACGGGCCCAAACACAACACAAGGCGATTCGCCACACTGGCTCCTCCACGCATTATATCTCCCGCCATTACTGCGGTCGGCAACTGTCAGAAAGTTTATGGTTGGTTACGAAATGTTGGCACAACCGCAACGCGACTTGACACCTGAACAAGCTGCGGAGAAACTTAGGGAGTGTGACCATGATGTGCATTATAAAAATGCCAAATAATGTTTTTTTGTCAATGTTATGAAATTATTTTATGTTGTTTTATTAATAAACTATAATGTTTTTTTATATTTGTTTGTCCTTCAAGATTTTATACAAGCTGTTTTTGAGGGTTGTTAGTAAATGGTAAGCCATTGTTGTTTTAACTGGTAGATTCAACGTTATTGTTAGAAACCCTAATAAGCTTATAACATAAAACAGCTGTCCAAAGCACAGAATGCTCAAAAAGCCTATAATGTAATTGTAAATACCAGAAACATCTGATATAAAAATATTTAATATTATACTTTTGCTACATGGCAATCCCGAGGACATATTACTGGGATCATGAAAAAAAACTTATGTTTTTAATTAGCAGTGCGTTATTATAGTTAAATATTGAGCATGAAATTTTTTAAGAACATTAGTGAACACGATGACCAAAAATGCTTGATATAAAACAAGGAGATTATACAAGTGGCAACATTGCGTGGCTTTTGTACTGCGTTCCAGTTTCAATTCCAACTCTCCGTAAGTATAAATTAAAACATTATTAAACCGAAAGTTTCTTTCTTCCGTATGATTACTGATATGTAGCCTTTCAGCTTCATGCTAAGTCTAAAATATTTTTTTTAGCAAATCTGGAATGCGACACAGAAAAAAAAACAAACTTCAAACAAAATGTCCTAGAAGAAAGGAATAAAGTTGTCGAGTTATAAAAATAATTTTGTTTGTTCAAATGTAATATAAGTGCCCAAATATGAAGGAAATCAATATAAATATAGAAGGTTACAATGTCAACGGTATTTGCGTTGGTTGTCTCAACTACAACCGAAAAATGTTCTATCATAGAGACGTTGTGGAATTTTATCGCATATTTGGTGATATTGATGTAAGTTCCCCTTATTTGTTGATTTTTAGCTTTGAAATGCGTGTTTAATGGTTCAGATGTCAATTTGGGAAGCTTTCTGGTTAATTTTCAGTTAAATTACATGTTTAAAAGAAGGTAAACAAGAACAAAAATGCATAGATCCGCCATTGTTAATTTAGAGCGTAAGTTTTTTTTTACGTATTTTTACACTAGCTGTGCCCAGAGGTTTCACCCGCGTATATTTAGTTTCATGCGTCATGTCGCAGAACCCTAATATTTTTAATAAATAAAAGTAGCCTAAGTTACTCCTTGAAACATCAGCTACCTGCCAGTGAAAGTCCCGTTAAAATCGGTTCAGCCGTTTCAGAGATTACCCGGAACAAACAGACAGAATAATTTTAAAACTTGGTTTTTCAGTGTCAGTAGCGTGTATACTTTCATATGCATTTAGTGAAAAGCTGTTATTTTGGAATTACAAACAGACACTTCAATTTTATTTATCTGTATAGATATAGATTGATACTAAGACTAACTAAATAATAAAGCAAATGATTAGGTAAAAATATGTTTCTTTTCAATTTGCTTTTTTTTTATTTTTAGTCATCAAGTATTCGGCCGGATAGTATAATTGCCGCCGGATACCGGCCTTATCCCATGTATTTGTGGTCGGCACTTGATTCAACTCGATGTGGCTAATCACCTGATTTTTATACGAAGCGACTGCCATCTGACCTTCGCAACCCCTTTTTCGAGGAAAATCAATCTAATTTAAACCAGTTGTCAGACTCTCTTAGGCCTCCGACTGACCTGTAACGATTGCCAAAGATGTTAAATTGTCAACCGGGACCGACGGCTTAACGTGCTCTCCGAGGCACGGAGGGAACTCCCGCGGTCACCCATCCAACTACTGGTTAGGCGTATGGTTGCTTAGCTCCGCTGATCAAATGATATGCGCAATAGCAACTGTGCCACGAGCTCCTCCCATTTCACCTATAATATATATATGGCAGACGATAATGTCAGCATGCCTGGAGTATTGTGAGGGGAGCGAATGAATGTGTTTTTTGTATATATTAATATTACTCTTACTCTTAATTAGTGTAATTGGCTTTTAGTCGTTCTAATTAATCTATATCTATACAGATAAATAAAATTGAAGTGTCTGTTTGTAATTCCAAAATAACAGTTTTTCACTAAATGCATATGAAAGTATACACGCTACTGACACTAAAAATCCAAGTTTTAAATATTTTCTCTGTCTGTCTGTCTGTCTGTTTGTTCCGGGTAATCTCTGAAACGGCTGGATGGATTTTAACGGGACTTTTACTACTTTTATTTATCAAAAATATTAGGGTTCCGCGACAATAAGGATGAAACTAAAACTACGCGGGTGAAACCGCGGGGCACAGCTAGTACATGTAAAAAAAAAAAAAAAAATTATATAAATATATAAAAATTTTTAAGAAATAACATTTTATTTTTTCTCTTTGATTTTGTTTTATAATGACCTGCATGCTAATACAATTTGTCACTATTGTGAATATTTATACCTATTATCAAATTAGATTTGGTATGATGATTTCATATGATTTATATCGATGATATGTACATGATGCCAGCTGAGTTTCTTGCCGGTTCTTCTCAGAAGGCTAGTTTCCGAATTGGTGGTCAATTATCGACATTCATAAGTGCCTTACCAGGGCCTAAACTGAATAAATATTGTTCATTTTTATCACATTAAACTGTATATTTTATCTTCTAGGTGCCTGATGGACTGGTGATACAGGTGTGTTGGCAGTGCCTGGCTTCCGTAAGAGCTGCCAAGAAGTTTCAGGAACTGATACTGAGATCTTACGATGTACTTAGCAAGTATTCTAGGAAGGTGAGAGTCTCTTAGAAATATTATCATTGGAACTGAAGTTTCTAATGCCCAGTTTCCAAGCCCCCATGATATTAAGTCAGTACCTTAATATCATGGGCGCTGAAACTCAAATTTTTCCAGTTACTCCATGTAATATCAGCTATATGCCACTGAAAGACTCATTAATATCACAGAACAGCCCTTCCAGAAATTAGGCAAAGGCCATGCGGGCCCTCTGCATAACGATTTTTTTTTAATTAATGTAGCTTAGGTTACTCCTTGTAACATTAGCTATATGCCAGTGAAAGACCCATTAATATCGGTCCAGCCGTTCCAGAAATATCCGGAACAAACGACAGAGAATCTTTTACAATTGGTTTTTTTTTAGAATTATTTTTATAATCTCATCTTAATTTTCTTACTTCCAGCACACCTTTCTCGACTCCCCGGAAGATCTAACAAAGCATTCCTACAACAACTTATCAGCAGTCGTTCAGGACTGCTTCTCAACAGATGTCGGAGAAGACACCAAGGTGGTGACAGTGTCGGTGAAGGAAGAGGAAGACTTCCTGAATTATGGTACTATACATAGAAATATAAGCCTGTGGAGGAGTGAGGAGCTCGTGGCACAGTTGCTATTGCTCATATCATTCGATCAGCGAAGTTAAGCAACCATTCACCTAGCCAGTAGTTGGATGGGTGACCGCGGGAGTTCCCTCCGTGCCTCGGAGAGCACGTTAAGCCGTCGGTCCCCGTTGACTATTTAACATCTTTGGCAGTCGTTACAGGTCAGTCAGAGGCCTAAGAGAGTTCGACAACTGGTTTAACCCAGATTGCCGATTTTCCTCGAAAAAGGGGTTGCGAAGGTCAGATGGCAGTCGCTTCGTATAAAAATCAGGTGATCGCGTTGAATCAAGTGCCGACCCCAACAATGTATGGGATAAGGCCAGGGAGATGATGATATGGTACACGAAGTACCAGGCGCACATAACGGACAAGGAGTTAATAAGTTGATTGTGACTAACATGGAGCCACATCGGGTTGAATCAAGTGCCGACCCCAACAATGTATGGGATAAGGCCAGGGAGATGATGATATGGTACACGAAGTACCAGGTGCACATAACGGACAAGGAGTTAATAAGTTGATTGTGACTAACATGGAGCCACATCGGGTTGAATCAAGTGCCGACCCCAACAATGTATGGGATAAGGCCAGGGAGATGATGATATGGTACACGAAGTACCAGGTGCACATAACGGACAAGGAGTTAATAAGTTGATTGTGACTAACATGGAGCCACATCGGGTTGAATCAAGTGCCGACCCCAACAATGTATGGGATAAGGCCAGGGAGATGATGATATGGTACACGAAGTACCAGGCGCACATAACGGACAAGGAGTTAATAAGTTGATTGTGACTAACATGGAGCCACATCGGGTTGAATCAAGTGCCGACCCCAACAATGTATGGGATAAGGCCAGGGAGATGATGATATGGTACACGAAGTACCAGGCGCACATAACGGACAAGGAGTTAATAAGTTGATTGTGGCTAACATGGAGCCACATCGGGTTGAATCAAGTGCCGACCCCAACAATGTATGGGATAAGGCCAGGGAGATGATGATATGGTACACGAAGTACCAGGCGCACATAACGGACAAGGAGTTAATAAGTTGATTGTGACTAACATGGAGCCACATCGGGTTGAATCAAGTGCCGACCCCAACAATGTATGGGATAAGGCCAGGGAGATGATGATATGGTACACGAAGTACCAGGCGCACATAACGGACAAGGAGTTAATAAGTTGATTGTGACTAACATGGAGCCACATCGGGTTGAATCAAGTGCCGACCCCAACAATGTATGGGATAAAGCCAGGGAGATGATGACATAGGAATATATGCCTGTATTCCCCGAAGGCAGAGGTGTTTTTTGCCGGTTCTTCTCAGAAGGCTAGTTTCCGAACCGGTGGCAAATTCTCTACATTCATAAGTGTCTTACCAGGGCCTAAACTGAATAAATATTTTTCAATTTTATTTTCCTTATACATACATATGCTCACGCCTGTATTCCCCTCGGGTGTAGGCAGAGGTGTTGTAATAACAAAACACACTTTTCACACAAGATGATTAAGTGCCAACGTGTCAGTGAGTCTATCGCCGTCTCAGCCACTATACATACGTGTTTGAATTACTTCTCAGACATATGCAGGTTTCCTCACGATGTTTTCCTTCACCGCGACCCTTCTGGGATTGCATACCATTTATCTATTAAGGTAGTGTACATTTTTCTTCACAGAAATAGAACCAAAAGAAGAAATCGAAGTGAAAGACTCGCTCGAAGACTTTGGAGATGATTACCATGACGCACCAGACCTGCCCCCAGAACCTGTCACGTCGGATGACGACGTACAACTGTCCAAACTTAAGAGGAAGAAAGAGAAGAAAGAGAAAAGGAAAAAGGAGAAGAAGAGAAAGGAAAAGGTATTTTTTTTCTATAGATACTAATATCTATACAGATAAATAAAATTGAAGTGTCTGTTTGTAATTCCAAAATTACAGCTTTTCACTAAATGCATATGAAAGTATACACGCTACTGACACTGAAAAACCAAGTTTTAAATTTTCACTGTTTGTCTGTTTGTTCCGGGTAATCTCCGAAACGGCTCGACCGATTTTAACGGGACTTTCACTGACTGATAGCTGATAATACAAGGAGTAACTAACTTTAATTTTTCTTTAAAACATTAGGGTTATGCGAGACAAAGCATGAAACTAAATCTACGCAGGTGAAACCGCGGGGCACAGCTAGTCTTTTCCCCATTTCCCTTGGTCACAACATCACGCGTAAACGGCTGGATGGATTTTAACGGGACTTTTACTGGCAGATAGCTGATGTTTCAAGGAGTAACTTAGGCTACTTTTATTTATTGAAAATATTAGGGTTCCGCGACAATAAGGATGAAACTAAATCTACGCGGGTGAAACCGCGGGGCACAGCTAGTATTAGCATATATATACATATATTATATATTAGGGGATATTAAATGTTTTTCGTTTTTTTAGCCAAAACAACAAAAAGACATCCAAAAACACAGCAAGAAGCTGAAGAACCTCCCCGAAGGTCTGGTGGATCTGTACACCATGTCTGAAGAGGAGATGTGGCGCATCAGAGCAGCTGACGCTGTGAACGAGAACTTTACCAAACTACCCAATCGTTGTGACGATTGTGTCATAGCTTTTAACGCGCCTAGACTCATGCAGGATCATATGAACGGGAAGCATCGGAAGGTATGGCATTAAGACGCGTATGTGCGTCGGATGAGTATGAGCGGCGGACGCGTGTGTGCGTCGTATGTGAATATGTGTCGGATGAGTATGAGCGTCGGACGCGTGTGTGCGTCGTATGTGAATATGTGTCGGATGAGTATGAGCGTCGGATGAGTATGAGCGTCGGACGCGTATGTGCGTCGTATGTGAATATGTGTCGGATGAGTATGAGCGTCGGACGCGTATGAGCGTCGGATGAGTATGAGCGTCGGATGAGTATGAGCGTAGGACGCGTATGTGCGTCTGATGAGTATATGCGACTGACAGGTTTGTGCGTCGGATTAGTATGAGCGTTAGATGAATATATGCGTTGGACGCGTTTTTGCGTCTGATATGTTTGTGCGTTGTATGAGTATGAGCGTCGGACGCGTATGTGCGTTGGACTCGTATGTGCGTCGAATGAGTGAACTCGTATGTGTATGTAGCGTCAGACACGTATGTGCGTCGTACAGCAATCAACTTACCACCAGACTATTGATTAGGCTGTAATGATGCATCAAATACAGCAAAAATAAATCATCAAATTATGGATGTAATTAAAAAAAAATGCTGGCTCTATGCTAAGCTTGTTTACGTAATGTATTTATTAAAAAAAGACATAATGACGTAATCTCATGCCTTTGAGATATATTACAGTAGAACCCAACCTTATATTCGTCGTCGAATTAATACACTTGTAATAACTTCAAATAAATGATTTCGATTTGATTTAAATTCGTATGAGCTACGGACGCGAATATGCGTCCAAAAGAAATTAAAAAAAAAACTACGCAAGCGACGCAAGTTCAAATCCCAGCGGGGCCTGTACCAATGAGTTTTTCTAAAAACTTATGTGCAGTGATTTCACACCACGTGCTTTACGGTGAAGGAAAACATCGTGAGGAAACCTGCATATGTCTGAGAAGTAATTCAAACACGTATGTATAGTGGCTGAGACGGCGATAGACTCAACTGTCACGTTGGCACTTAATCATCTTGTGTGAAAAGTGTGTGTTGTTATTACAACACCTCTGCCTACATCCGAGGGGAATACAGGCGTGAGTATATAGTATGTAAGAAATTTTAATCTTTTCAGAAATCCCGCGACTGCCATCAGTGTGATGTATGCAAGGCTTATTTCCTAAATCGCGATAACTTATCATCACATAGAGCGTTGCATCTCATAGCGTTCAAATGTACTGAATGTGGTGTGATGTCTAGCAATAAAAGATTAATAGCAGCCCACGTGTCCCAACACGTCGCTAAGGATTTAGTGTGCAAGCAGTGTGGAAGTACGTTTAGGTAAGTTCTAAGTCAAAGTCAAAGTCAAAAATATCTTTATTCGATTAGACTTTTTACAAAGTACTTTCAAATCGTCAGAACGACATGGATTATACATGCTACTGCCAGGTTCGGAAGGTTGCTTTTACTGAGAACAACCTGGCAAGAAACTCAGTAATTACTCTTTACAAAAATATTATTTTAAGTCAAAGTCAAAAATATCTTTATTCGATTAGACTTTTTACAAAGTACTTTCAAATCGTCAGAATGCCATAATTACACAGTATTATACATGCTACCGCCAGGTTCGGAAGGTTGCTTTTACTGAGAACAACCTGGTGAGAAACTCAGTAATTACTCTTTTAAAGAATATTATACAATTTAAAATACAAAGTAAATCCCTTGAGCAATGTAAGCCCATGGACACAGTTCCAATGCACAAATGTCGATAAAAATGAACATAAAGTAAAGTCTAGTAGTTGTACTTATATGTAAATGCGTAGCTTGAGATGACCAGCCCCCACAAGCAGCACCTGTTCACAAGTATGACGAGAATGCCAGCTATAACTAAAAATAGCAGTGCCCCGCGGTTTCATGCTGATTTTCGCGGAACCCTATTATTATCTATACAAATAAATAAAATTGAAGTGTCTGTTTGTAATTACAAAAAACAGCTTTTCACTAAATGCATATGAAAGTATACACGCTACTGACACCGAAAAAACCAAGTTTTAAAAATTTTCTCTGTCTGTCTGTTTGTTCCGGGTAATCTCCAAAACGGCTGGACAGATTTTAACTTATTTTATCCTAAGTTACTCCTTGAAACATCAGCTACCTACCAGTGAAAGTCCCGTTAAAATCCGTCCAGCCGTTTCAGAGATTACCCGGAACAAACAGACAGACAGACAGAGAAAAAATTTAAAACTTGGTTTGTTAGTGTCAGTAGCGTGTATACTTTCATATGCATTTAGTGAAAAGCTGTAATTTTGGAATTACAAACAGACACTTCAATTTTATTTATTTGTATAGATATTGTAAGATAATACATTTGCTCGCTGTACATTTGGTCCCTGTACATTTGCTCCCTGTACATTTTTACACTGTATAATATATCCCTATACATTGCCTCTCTGTATATTTCACCCCTGTACAATTTCTCACTGTTCATTAATTGATCCGTCTACATTTTGCTCCCTGTACATTCTCTCCAGGTAAATTTTAATCACGGTACATTTGCTCCCAATCCATCTGCTCGCTGTACATTTGCTCCCTGTACATTTAACTGTACTCTAAACAAACATGTTACTTTCAGCACCAAGTCCAAATTGACGTACCATCGTAGCACGTGCGACCAGGAGCGACCACAGTGCGATTGTTGCGGCAAGGTGTTCGCTAACAAGATGACACTCAAACACCATCTCAAGTAAGTTTATATATAGCGTAGTTCCCGTTCCCGTGGGAGTACGGGGATAAAATATAGCCTGTGTTAATCAGTGATAATGTAGCATTCTAATGGTGAAAGAATTTCCAAGATCGATCAAGTAGTTTCGGAGCCGCAATGCAAACAAACAATCAAATATTTCCTCTTTATGATTATATATTAGTGTAGATCATACATGCTACCGCCAGGCTCGGAAGGTTGCTTTTACTGAGAACAACCTGGCAAGACACTCAGTAATTACTCTTTTCAAAAATATCTGTGCCCCGAGGTTTCACCCGCGTAGATTTAGTTTCATCCTTATGGTCGCGGAAACCTAATATTTTTAATAAATAAAAGGTAGCCTATGTCCTTTCTCAGGGTCTAAAGATTGTCTGTGCCAAATTTCATCAAAATCGGTTGAGAGGTTTAAGCGGGAATGCGTAACAGACAAACAGAGTTACTTTCGCATTTATGATATTAGTAGGGATTTTCAAAATCTATATCTATACAGATAAATAAGTGTCTGTTTTTAATTCCAAAATAACAGCTCTTCACTAAATGCATATGAAAGTATACACGCTACTGACACTAAAAAACAAAGTTTTAAAAAAAAATCTGTCTGTCTGTTTGTTTGTTCCGGGTAATCTCTGAAACGGCTGGACGGATTTTAACGGGACTTTCACTGGCAGGTAGCTGATGTTTCAAGGAGTAACTTAGGCTACTTTTATTTATTGAAAATATTAGGGTTCCGCGACAATAAGGATGAAACTAAATCTACGCGGGTGAAATCTCGGGGCACAGCTAGTACAATATAAATCACTTAAGCAACTAGTACCTGGTTGACCGAGCTGTGGTCGGTTTCTTTTTCTCACAAAAGACTAAACTTTTTCCCATAAAAGAAAAGAACTTGACGTTTTCTCAAAAAATCTAGTAGAAAAAAAAGGAACCAAAATTAAATAATCGAACCGGGGTACTCTAGTATCGTTATCACCTCGTAAGCTGACAGCCTCACCTCTGAGCTATCATAACTTGACAGTTGTCGGCGATATTTACTGTCGTATTGTATTGATATTTTATGAGCTTTTCAGTGCATGAAAACATGGTCAAAACGATGTTTTCTGAAAGTGAAACCTAGCTAGATCTATTTTTTGCCCCCGAAACCCCCTACATACAAAATTTCAAGAAAATCGTTGCAGTCGTTTCCGAGATCCAGATTATATATATACAAGAATTGTTCGTTTAAAGGTATAAGATAAGATAAGCCCATGGACACAGCGACTCCACTCTTACTCCCTATGTTTTAGATCTCCCCAAAAGCGAGAGGAGCCGAAGGAGAAGCTATATATACCATGTAAGGGCTGTAATAAAGTGTTCCACTCAAAGAAAAGTTTTCGATCGCATGTGTAAGTGTTTTTTGTAACTTAATACCTATATATTACTCAGTTTTTGAGAAAAAAAAATATTGAATTTTTTTTTTTTTTTTTTACATTATTTTGAAAGGTTATTATCATTGTCATAATAAGCACTTTATTTTAATTAGGAACGTTAAAAAAAAAACAAAAAAAAGTTTTTTTTACTGAGTTCGGAATCCAATTTACAATATTCACCGGAGGTTTCACACAAGATGATTAAGTGCCAACGTGTCAATGAGTCTATCGCCGTCTCAGCCACTATACATACGTGTTTGAATTACTTCTCAGACATATGCAGGTTTCCTCACGATGTTTTCCTTCACCGTAAAGCACGTGGTGTGAAATCACTGTACTTAAGTTTTTAGAAAAACTCATTGGTACAGGCCCCGCTGGGATTCGAACTTGCGTCGCTTGCGTAACAGGCTATTATATATATAATATCATGTCCAATATTGCATCAAATTACACCACACATTGTCTTCAATACGAGAAATATTGCAATAAGCTAAAAAAAATTTCAAATGTCAAATTTTTTTTTTTATCAAAATCCTAAATTTCAGAGTCATACACGAAGGCCTGACATATCCATGTCCAATCTGCGGCAAGTTGTTCCAATGGAAACGCAACCTAGCTCGTCATACACGCAACCACAGGGAGAGAGACGCCGGGGCGCTGCACGAGTGTAGGGACTGTGGGAAGACCTTCTCGTCGAGGGATTGCTACAATAATCACATGAGGCTCAGCAAACGACACGTACCTGAAGAGGGGTATAAGTGAGTATTTTTTGAGATTTTTTTGAGAAAAACAATACATTTTTTTTAGATGTTTTTTTGGTAAATAATCAAATGTGGCTGAGCAAACGACATGTGTCTGAAGAGGGATTTAATTGAGTTTTTTTTTGCAACAAAAATGTTTTTTTTTTGAAAAAAATAATATGCGGAATAATCACATGAGGTTGAGTAAACGATACATGCCTGAATATAAGTCAGTATGTAAATTTAAAGAAAAAATGTGTTTTTGAGACCAGAGAATTTGCAGAAAAAATATCGAAATATCCATAAGAGGCTCAGTAAACGACAGGTGTCTGAACAGGTATACGTGAGTAGGTTTTTTTTGGCAAAAATACAATTTGAGAATGTGTAAATCTTTTTTTAAATTTCAAAAAACTAGGCTGAATAAACGACACGTGTCGCTACTAAATCCCAGAAATTTGCAAAAAAATATTTAGCTGCTTTGTGTATACATAGATTATTATACAGGGTGTCGGAGAAAAAGGAACAGTTGTCTTCTAGAAGTTGTAGGGTTTTATGAATATATCACTATGTTGAAGTCGTAAAATATCTAGCTCCAACGATAACGTAGTTATAGGCTATGGTTGCTAAGGGCCGAAGAGCTCGCGGCCTTAAGCGATTGAATGAACGCGCGCCCGCGTTTACCTACATTACGTACGCGGTCATTGAACTTGTTAAATTAAGGAGAAGGGTAATGGTTTCAAAAAATGGTTTTATGGGATTACTTCAGAATTTATTAGTGGGAGAAAAAAAATAAAAACGTAGTTAGATTTCACGTGATTAGCTCTACGTTACAGCAGATTCTTATGCGAAAATAAGGTCTTGATATGGTCAACTTTGAACGTCAATTACTCGAAAACGGAAGAAGATATTTTTTTCATAATAATTTGAATTGCTTCCTTAAATTATACCCTATCACATATTTTAAGAGCTGTCCCGATTTCCCCGATATCCTGTATCCATATATAGACAAATAGAAAGTATTAGACTTTTAAAACTACTATTAAGAAATTAAAAAAAAAATATCTAAAAAAAATTACGCAAAAAAGCGATTTTTTTTTCAATTTTTTTTTCTTTTTTTAAATATTAATCCCTACTAATATTATAAATGCGAAAGTAACTCTGCCTGTCTGTTACGCTTTCCCGCTTAAACCTCTCAACCGATTTTGATGAAATTTGGCACAGACATTCTTTAGACCCTGAGAAAGGACATAGGCTACCTTTTATTTATTAACAATATTAGGTTTCCGCGACCATAAGTATGAAACTATATCTACGCGGGTGAAACCGCGGGGCACAGCTAGTTAGCATATAATTTTAATAATGTATGTACGTAAAGTCTAGAGAATATTAATTTTCAGTCACGAATGCAGTCATTGCGGTAAGAAATTCCCCACAAAATGGTGTATGGTGGATCACATCGACTGGGATCATCTTAAACGAATTAAATACCAGTGTTCCGTATGTTTCAAGGTAAGGAAACCACAGTTTAAATATTCCCTTCACACATGGTTTACGGTGAAGGAAAACATCGTGAGGAAACCTGCATATGTCTGAGAAGTAATTCAAACACGTATGTATAGTGGCTGCTCATCTCAAGCTACGCATTTACATATAAGTACAACTACTAGGCATTTCTTTATGTTAATTTTTATCGACATTTGTGCATTGGAACTGTGTCCATGGGCTTACATATCTCAAGTGATTTACTTTGTTTTTAAAAATCTATACAGATAAATAAAATTGAAGTGTCTGTTTGTAATTCCGAAATAACAGCTTTTCACTAAATGTATATGATAGTATACACGCTACTGACACTAAAAAACCAAGTTTTAAAATTTTTCTCTGTCTCTCTGTTCCGGGTAATCTCTGAAACGGCTGGACCGATTTTAACGGGACTTTCACTGGTAGGTAGCTGATATTTCAAGGAGTAACTTAGGCTACTTTAATTTATTAAAAATATTAGGGTTCCGCGACATGAAACATGGAACTAAGTCTACGCGGGTGAATCCGCGGGGCACAGCTAGTTGTATAATATTTTTGTAAAGAGTAATTACTGAGTTCCTTGCCAGGTTGTTCTCAGTAAAAGCAACCTTCCGAACCTGGCGGTAGCATGTATAATACTGTGTGATTATGGCATTCTGACGATTTGAAAGTTCTTTGTTAAAAAGCTAATCAAATAAAGATAATTTTGGATTTGAATTTGTTTTTCAGGCATTTAAAACAGCCAAAATAATGGTAGCTCATATGAATAATATCCACGAAGGTAAGAAGAAAGAACCGGAAGGTGAACACTTGTGTGATATCTGCGGCAAGTCTTATAAGGTAAGCGCTTATCATATGTTATGTATATATACTTTCACTTGTGGCACAGTTGCTATTGCGCATATGATTCGATCAGCGAAGTTAAGCAACCATACGCCTAGCCAGTAGTTGGATGGGTGACCGCGGGAGTTCCCTCCGTGCCTCGGAGAGCACGTTAAGCCGTCGGTCCCGGTTGACTATTTAACATCTTTGGCAATCGTTACAGGTCAGTCAGAGGCCTAAGAAAGTCTGGCAACTGGTTTAACCCAGATTGCCGATTTTCCTCGAAAAAGGGGTCACGAAGGTCAGATGGCAGTCGCTTCTTATAAAAATCAGGTGATAAGCCACATCGGGTTGAATCAAGTGCCGACCCCAAATATATGGGATAAGGCCAGGGAGATGATGATATACTTTCATATGCATTTAGTGAAAAGCTGTTATTTTGGAATTACAAACAGACACTTCAATTTTATTTATCTGTATAGATATATATGTATTGAAGAGAAACATTCAATATGGGTATTCATTGGTGTCCGGCGGAACCGCAATCATTTTTCTAAACATAAAATTAGACTTTGTTACTCCTTGAAACATCAGCTATCTGCCAGTGAAGTCCCGTTAAAATCGGTCCAGCCGTTTCAGAGATTACCCGGAACAAACAGACAGACAGAGAAAATTTTTAAAACTTGGTTTTTTAGTGTCAGTAGCGTGTATACTTTCATATGCATTTAGTGAAAAGCTGTTATTTTGGAATTACAAACAGACACTTCAATTTTATTTATCTGTATTTCAGACGGTGAAGCGTCTCAAAGGCCATGTGTGGGCGATGCACACTCGTCGCTCGAGTCACAAGAGTTTTAAATGTCAACTCTGCCCCGCGACTTTCACTTGGCAAACATCAATATATAAACATATGAAGATGATGCACGATGCGAAGAAAAATAAGGTAAATGTGTCGGAGAAAAAGGAACAGTTGTCTTCTAGAAGTTGTAGGGTTTTATGAATATATCACTATGTTGAAGTCGTAAAATATCTAGCTCCAACGATAACGTAGTTATAGGCTATGGTTGCTAAGGGCCGAAGAGCTCGCGGCCTTAAGCGATTGAATGAACGCGCGCCCGCGTTTACCTACATTACGTACGAGGTCATTACACTTGTTTAATTAAGGGGAAGGTTAATGGTTTCGAAAAATGGTTTTATGGGATATACGTTACAGCTGATTTTTATGCGAAAATAAGGTATTGATATGGTCAACTTTGAACGTCAATTACTCGAAAACGGCAGAAGATATTTTTGTCATAATAATTTTATTTGCTTCCTAAAATTATACCCTATCATATATTTTAAGAGCTGTCCCGATTTCCCCGACAACCTGTATAGATAGATGTCATTTTTTATAAATATATTTGTATTTTTGTCCGCAGCAACCCCGCCCTCAGCCTCAAGTTAAGAAGCAGGAGCCCTACCCGGGAATCGAACTGGCGAACCGCATGCAATATTTCCAACAGAATATAGCCAATAATTTAGTGTCTAACATGGTCCACCATACACCTATACAACCTACTATAGGGGTTTCAAATATCTAAATATATATAAGTCAAAGGTGACTGACTGACTGACATAGTGATCTATCAACGCACAGCCCAAACCACTGGACGGATCGGGCTGACATTTGGCATGCAGGTACATGTTATGACGTAGGCATCCGCTAACAAAGGATTCTGATTAATTCTACCCCCAAGGGGATAAAATAGGGGATGACAGTTTGTATGACACTAAATTGACACGGATGAAACAGCTAGTTGTACAATAAATTCAGATGTTCAGAAGTCAATAATATCTTTATTTGATTCGACTTTTTACAAAGTACTTTCAAATCGTCAGAATGCCATAATCACACAGTATTATACATGCTACCGCCAGGTTCGGAAGGTTGCTTTTACTGAGAACAACCTGGCAAGGAACTCAGTAATTACTCTTTACAAAAATATCATACAAATTAAAAATCTATATCTACACAGATACATCTATACAGATAAATAAAATAGAAGTGTCTGTTTGTAATTCCAAAATAACTTTTCACTAATTGCATATGAATGTAAAGACGCTACTGAACTGAAAAACCAGTCTGTCTGTTTGTTCTCGATAATCTCCGAAACGGCTTAGCCTATTTTAACGGGTCTTTCACTGGTGGATAGGTAATATTACAATGAGTAATTTAGGCTACTTTTTTTGTTCAAAAACTTGAATGTCATGCGTGCCTCGCGAAATTTAATAAAAATGTTATTTTTAATAAAAGTAGCCTAATTAAAATCGGTCCAGCCGTTTCAAAGATTATCGAGAACAAACAGACAGACGGCGCATAGCTTGTATATACATAAATGACCTTAATTTTAAAGATAATAATATTAATAATAATTATTAAAATGAAATTGCCATAAACCCCAAGTATTATTTTAAGATCTTTTTATTTTTATTTACAATTACAATAAATTAATTATATTTTTATAAGAAGACCTTGTTTTATTTCCACATTAATTTCTCTTACAAATAATAGTCAACAACAATAAAATTCAATAAATATAAAATTAAAATTATTATATCTGATAAATTAAATTCTGTTTGTAATTCCAAAATAACAGCTTTTCACTAAATGCATATGAAAGTATACACGGTACTGACACTGAAAAACCAAGTTTTAAAATTTTTCTCTGTCTGTCTGTTTGTTCCGGATAATCTCCGAAACGGCTGGACGGATTTTAACGGGACTTTCACTGGCGGATAGCTAATGTTACAAGGAGTAACTTAAGCTACTTATAATTTTTTTAATCATTAGGGATCCGCGGTAAACCATTTAATTAAAGAGTACGCGAGGCACAGCTAGTCACCAATAAAACATCTTTGAAAAAAAATCCAGTATTTTGTTTCGCCGTGTCTTCTCCTGACAGGCTTACTTTTGGAAACGGTAGTAAATTAACCTAACGTTAGCGCAAGAGAAATGACGTTCAATAAGTGTTCCTAGTGTCCCTACTTAATATTATAAATGCGAATGTAACTGTCTGTCTGTTACGCTTTCCCGCTTAAACCTCTCAACCGATTTTGATGAAATTTGGCACAGACAATCTTTAGACCCTGAGAAAGGACATAGGCTACCTTTTATTTATTAAAATTATTAGGGTTCCGCGACCATAAGGATGAAACTTAATCTACGCGGGTGAAACCGCGGGGCACAGCTAGTTTTTCATAAATAAAAGTAACCTAAGTTACTCTTCGAAACATCAGCTACCTACCAGTGAAAGTCCCGTTAAAATAAATATTAGGGTTCCGCGACCATAAGGATGAAACTAAATCTACGCGGGGCACAGCTAGTGTTGAATAAAACTGTGATTTTGACAATCGTTACAGTAGCCCTAGACAAAGTAACATTCTCTCGCGCTTGCGCTAATAGAAACGATACAAGTATGGCAATGACATAAATCAGTCACGTGACATATGTCATTCCCGTACATTTTGTATCGTTTCTACTAGCGAAGCGTGGGGATAATGTTACTTTGTCTACAGACCCTGGGGCCCAACCATGAGCTCTTATTGCAATATTAATTCAGTTGTGCGACAGTGACAGATGTATACACGTCGCATACATCTGTCTCATAAATGAGTGAAACTATCATGACAATAAAAGCTCGTGGTAAGGCCCCTGTTCCTATGAAGTTTGATCGTCTGCATCGCCTGTCCTCTCTTGAACCACATACCAAACCAATAAATTATCAACGTTAGTGTCTGGTTGTTTAGTGAATCCGTAAGTTGTAAACATTCTCCTTTCCGAAGAAGTGGATAAATTTGACATCAATGTGAGGTAAACTGAAAAAAAAATTGCTCAAGTAGTTCCAGCACTCGACGATAGATGGCGCTGGCGACAAAGCAATGAAAATAAACTAAACTTGGTCATCTTTTATTATAACGCATAAAAAAGCCATGGTGGCCTCGGGGTTAGACCAGTCGCCTGCTACGCAAGCGACGCAAGTCCGAATCGCAGCGGAGCCTGTACCAATGAGTTTTTCTAACAACTTATGTACAGTGATTTCACACCACGTGCTTTACGGTGAAGGAAAACATTGTGAGGAAACCTGGGGCCTTACCATGAGCTCTTATTGCCATGATAGTTTCACTCATTTATAAGACAGATGTATGTGACGTGCATACATCTGTCACTGTCGCACAACTGAATTAACATTGCAATAAGAGCTCATGGTTGGGCCCCTGAATATGTCTGAGAAGTAATTCAAACACGTATGTATAGTGGCTGAGACGGCGATGGACTCATCCTCTGTCACGTTGGCACTTAATCATATTCGGTGAAATGTGGGTGGTGAAATTACAACACCTCTGCCTACCCCTTCGGGGAATACAGGCGTGAGCATATAGTATGTATGTATACATTTGAGCATGTTATTACAAAGACGATATAAGCGGCGAGTGCAGTAGGTCTAAAAAGCTTCACTTTGGGAGAATCATAATATGATCTGACTATGATTCATCATCCAAATGATAAAATGGTCACTTAACTGCAATTCATATTTATGATTTACGAATGATTACAATAATTGTAGATGTTAGTCCCTATGTAACTTTTTATGGTTCTGCTATTTGTCACAAAAGCAATTCATATTTTGTGGACCATTTTATTAATCTTCATAGAAAAGTGTCAAACAGGTGAATTGCGAAATATGAATCATTCCTGAATCATATTCGGATCACATTATGATTCTCCCAAAGTGGCCGTTTTAGACCTACAGGAAGTTTTACGTCTCTATACAAAAGCGCAAAACGCAAGGTCAAACAACGATTTTCGAACGTGTCCAAACGTATTCTTCATGTTGACTACCTTATAAATAACTAGTCACACGGTTTCACCCGCGTAGTTCCCGTTCCCGTGGGAGTACGGGGATAAATTACAGCCTATGTTACTCGCTGATGATGTAGCTATCCATTGCTGAAAGAATTTTCAAGATCAGTCAAGTAGTTTCGGAGCCTATTCAATGCAAACAAACAAACAAATCCTCTTTGTAATATTAGTGTACATTAAATGATAGGTACTTACCAAAAACCAAAATCATTTGTATAAGTTTTACCATATTTTTCTCCACAAAATGTTATTTATGTGAATACAATTGCTATTAAAAACTACAGATTTACCAATTACTTTTCAATCATGGCTTTAAAAGGTTCCATTATGCATGAAATTTACACCTTATGCCATGTCTTATGTAGATTTTCAATTACCTAACTTATTGTGAATTGCTTTTATATACAGATAAATAAAATTGAAGTGTCTGTTTGTAATTCCAAAATAACAGCTTTTCACTAAATGCATATGAAAGTATACTGACACTAAAAAACCAAGTTAATTTTTTTTCAGTATGTCTGTTTGTTCCGGGTAATCTCTGAAACGGCTGGACGGATTTTAACGGGACTTTCACTGGTAGGTAGCTGATGTTTCAAGGAGTAACTTAGGCTACTTTTATTTATTTAAAATATTTTGGTTTTGCAACAATATGGATGAAACTAAATCTATGCAGGTGAAACTGCGGGGTACAGCTAGTAAGCTATCATCATCTCCCTGGCCTTAATCCCATGTATTTGGGGTCGGCACTTGATTCAACCCGATGTGGCTGATCACCTGATTTTTTATACAGCTAGTAAGCTATATAATTACTTCATTTTTCAGCCACTTCACAAGCTGTACCAACTCTGTTGTTGGTTCCATTTAGATGGGACGGGGCCAGCGTGCCTGAACAGGTTGCATCCACCAGCACCCGTCCCATCAAAGTCAAAGTCAAAGTCAAAAATATCTTTATTCGATTAGACTTTTTACAAAGTACTTTCAAATCGTCAGAACGACATGGATTATACATGCTACTGCCAGGTTCGGAAGGTTGCTTTTACTGATAAAATATTATACAATTTTTAAAAACAAAGTAAATCACTTGAGAAATGTAAGCCCATGGACACAGTTCCAATGCACAAATGTCGATAAAAATTAACATAAAGAAAAGTCTAGTAGTTGTACTTATATGTAAATGCGTAGCTTGAGATGAGCAGCCCCCACAAGCAGCACCTGTTCACAAGTATGACGAGAATGCCAGCCATCGCCCTCCTCAACCATTATAGAGGGAAGTGAGCGACCCATCATCCTGACGCCGCCGCAAGCAAAGGCATTTTAGTGAGCATGACAACTCAACTCAACATCTTCCATGGAATCAAACTCACACCATATAATTACTTAATTGAGTTAAAAAAAACACAAAAAAACTTAGCCAAATAATTTATTACATACAAAAAGGTACTCTATAATTAAATTTTATTTCTTTTTATTCTGTGGATTACGGCCAGTGTTCCCGCCACCGCGCGCCAAAGGAGCGGGTCGACCTCTGTTTCCGAACGCACCACGACTGCTTCCTCTATTACTCCTCATATTCCCGCCACGACCTTTAGAAACGTCACTTCTCCCTCTCGACTTAATCTGTGTTTCTTCTTTCACCATATCAATCACTTCATCCGGAATTCTCAAGTATTTAATAGTACTCCCTCTAATGTAGCATTCGGGCATCCTCCAGAACTTATCACCGTCCCTAGATGTGCAAATGACTTCTCGTAAATTGATGTTCATCCAATTGTCACAGCTTACTAAATGACCGTTGTACGTTTCTCCGTTTTTAAGCTCGACGAGCATCGGGTGGTTCTGTGCCGTTCTCAGTAATGATAGCGGGAGCATCTTGCTGTTTTATTCACGTGGGAATTCTAATCTGAAGTTATATTGAGGGTCGATTTCGATTTATTTATTTGTTTACGCTTACCCCAGCCGCGATCAAACAATTTTAGGTTAAGTTGAATGAAAATTGACATTTGACTGACACAACTGACACTTTTATTTTTTTGCGAATCAGTCCTTTTGCTTAGTTAAGGTCTAAGTTCATACTGTTTATTATCAGTGAAAACCTAAAAGAAAATCATCTCCTGTATGCGTATAGTAATTATGTTGTCTAAAAGCACTTGCTTTTTCTGAAGAACTATCAGAAGTTTAATATTTTCATGCGATTCTAACTAATAAGTATCTTTTATCTTCAAATATGAGTACTGACCTCAACTATACTCGTGTGCATCTTAAGTATAGCAGAGGTCGGTAGGTTAAGATATAGCTGTCCTGTCAGTGAACTGTCAAATAATGTTATGAATTTAATCGTCAGTAATTTGATTTCTTGAGTTGATTGAACTCGCAACTTAGATTTTAATTCTGAAAACCAGTCTATATATTAGCTATTGTTTAGCAATTTACAGAGTAATAAAACTCTTGGAAGACATACTTATTTTGGTCTTCGTTCGTTTAGACTTGGGTAAGTAAACGGTTGAAACATAACTGCAATTATTATAAAGTGTATTGCATACGGCTAGTTACCGGCTACCGCATGTGCGCAATTGCTCCGTAAGATAAAAATACCACGAATATTGCACCAAATGTCAGTCCTAACAATTTTAACACATTGAAAACTTACTAATAGACATAAATTCTTTCATAAATCTTTTATAGTAAATTCTGAGTAAAACTTATTCAAGACGATGCATGTATCGGTATTTTGATCTGACTTTATTGCTGTGATAACAGTAAGTTCGATATGATAAGACAGGTAGCGTCACAAGGTTTGAGCGCTGGCCTAGAATGGGCACTATTTTGGGTCATGTATGGCTTTGAATAAATTCATGCGCACTATGTTTGTTGAGCGCTCATAAATCGTGATAGCACCAATAATACATTCTTGGATAATTTTCGATCAAAAGTCTAATAGTTTACACCAACTATACTCAAACTCTAAACCATATTGAAACTCAAACAAACTCAAAAATATTTTTATTCAATTAGACTTACCACAAAGTACTTTCAAATCGTTGGATCGACATAATTATACAGGATTATACATGCTACTGCCAGGTTCGGAAGATTGGAACCTGGCAAGTAACTGATAATAACTTTTTTCGAAAATATTATACAATTTTAAAAATACAATATAAATCACTTGAGAAATGTAAGCCCATAGACACAGTTGCAATGCACAAATGTTGATAAAAATTAACATAAAGTCTAGAAATTCTACTTATACCTAAATGTGTAGCTTGAGATGCGATGAACACTTAATACCACACTTAACCAAGGGCGTGCATTGGATTTTCATCAGGGTAGGCATAAACAATAAGTAGGTAGGTAGGCAGGTTAAGTACATACCTATGTGATGCGGCTTAGGTATGTACGTCATGGTAAAGATACACATACGAACATAAACACACACACAACACGAGTGTATTCAGTGATCACAAATTGTAACTTCTGCTTACCTGCTTATATGCAATGCACGCCAAGGCACTTAACACATAACTTGTTGTCGCTAGTGAATGCATTATCAAAAACATTGTCCATTGCAGAGTGATCTAAGATGCCGCAAGCACGCAGGAAGGCCCCCTTCAGCGGTAAAGCCAAGAAGTCACAACTGCAGACCAAGAAACAGAATAAAACACTGCTTATGTCTAGTAAATATCATTTAGCAATACATTATTAATCATTATATATCAGTACTATGGGACGTCACGCAGTTTCTCCCGCATAGTTCCCGTTTCTGAGGGCGTAGGGGGTAAAATATAGCCCATAGTAGCTGTGCTCCACGGTTTCACCCACATAGAGTCAATTTTGTGGATAACCCGCGGAATCCTTATGTTTTTTTTAATTAAAAGTAGCCAAAGTTACTCCTTGTAATATTCAGTGAAAGTCTCGTTAAAATTTGTCAAGCCATTTCGGAGTTTACCCGGATCAAACAGACAGACAGTGAAGCAGAGATTTTTTTTGATAATTGGTTTTTTTATGTCAGTAAGTACCGTATATACTTTCATATGCATTTAGTGAAAAGCTGTTATTTTGGAATTACAAACAGACACTTCAATTTTATTTATCTATCATCATCATCTCCTGGCCTTATATAATACATGGGGTATTTGGGGTCTGCACTTGATTCAACCAGATGTGACCGATCACCTGATTTTTATACGAAGCGACTGCCATCTGACCTTCGTAACCCCTTTTTAGAGGAAAATCGGCAATCTGGGTTAAACCAGTAGTCAGACTTTCTTAGGCCTCTGATTGACCTGTAATCATTGCCAAAGATGTTAAATTGGCAATTTTATTTATCTGTATAGATTATAAATAAACCTTAACCCATAATTCCAGCATCGTCAGGCACCACAGCATATGATGTGGTGTCAGTGAACTACCAACCTCGGTCCCGAGGTGGTCGAGACACAAACAGATTCGCTCTCAAGTTCTACAGGGAGACTGAAGAGGAACTCAGGGCCAAGAAGGAAGATGCCTTGTAAGTTATTGTGAATAATTTTTGATGTTTTTTTTTGTAATTATCATTATTTACTATGTAATGAAATGTACATGATGCCAGCTGAGTTTTTTGCCGGTTGTTCTCAGAAGGCTAGTTTCCGAACCGGTGGTCAATTCCTCGACATTCATAAGTGCCTTACCAGGGGCTGAACTGTATAAATCATTTTCATTTTCATTTCCAAGTTACATACTTCTTTTCTTCAAAAAAAATAAGTTAAAAAACTAAATACTGACTACTGCAAAATCACGCTCTCAAAACTATGAAACAACAGATGTTCGTGCCTAGTGCGAGTTGTTCACTGCCGCCGTCACAAGTCACCGCGTCGACGTAAACGCAGATTTGTATAGGATCGGAACAGCGTCTCTGTCGGCCTAAACATGACACTATTGTGAGCCCATACTAATCTGCGTTTACGTCGACGCGATCACTTGTGACGGCGATTTTAAGAAAACTCGCACTAGGGACTCAAGAAACCCGTAACCACTGTTTAGGCTTACGTTACATTTTCTTTAAATAAATGTAGCCTAAGTTACTACTTGCTAGTGAAAGTCCCGTGAAAATCTAGTCCAGCCGTTTCGGAGATTAGCCGGGACAAACAGACAGAACTTTTTTATGTCAGTACCATATATACTTTCATATGCATTTAGTGAAAAGCTGTTATTTTAGAATTAAACATAGACACATCAATTTTATTTATCTATAAGTTTGACTAGCGGACGTCACGCGCGTAGTTCCCGTTCCCGTGGGAGTACAGAGATAAAATATAGCCTATGTTAATCAGTGATAATGTAGCATTCAAATGGTGAAAGAATTTTTAAAATCGGTCCAGTACTATTTGAGCTAATTCGTTACAAACATACATACAAATCTTCCCTCTTTATTTATAAGTATAGATTGATATATGATGTGCGTATGTGACAAAAATGTGGTCCTAAAAAGTCCCATTGTTCCAGAAAATCCCTGAATCCAGTCCCCGAGAAAGATATGGAAGTGGATCCGATAGACTTTTTCCCAGCGGAGATAACATTCCCCAAACGACCTCCCTGGGACTTCAGCATGTCGCCCGCACAGTTAGATGCACAAGAACAGCGGTATTTCAAGGTAACTGCTAGCATAGTTAATCCATACATACATATACTCACGTCTGTATTCCCCTCGGGTGTAAGCAGAGGTGTTGTAATAACAACACACACTTTTCACACAAGATGATTAAGTGCCAACGTGACAGATGGTGAGTCTATTATTATAGTATATAGACAACTATATAATTGTATGTGTATATAGACCTCCGTCCTCTGACTTTCACTCATTTTGTTTAACAATGGAGGCTATTCTTAAGAAGCTCTTTAGGACAAATAAACAACTTTTGATATGTGGTGATTTTAATGTAGACATTTTGAAAAATACTTCTGAGGCGCGTTTATTTATATCTCTTTTTAAAACATTCAACTTAGACTTTATATTTAATGAGCCCACACGAATAACGGCCACTTCTTCTACTTGCATTGATAATATAATAACAAATGCAAATATCATAAAACACTCACAGATAAGTGGCATTAGATCTGACCATATGGCACAACTAGTTGAGTTGCAGTGCAGAAGGCAATCTTGTAACTCTTTTAGAGAATCTAGAGCTTTGACTAACCATAGATTGCTTAAGTTTAAAAATAATGTTGAGTCGAAAATAAAAAAAACAGAGTCTAGCGAGCCAAATAAATACTTTAATCAGTTACATAATGTCATATGTAAAGAATTTAACAAGGCATGTCCTAAGCAACAAAGTAAAGTAAATAATAAATTACAGTTTAGTAACTGGGCAACTAGGGGCATTAGGAAAAGTAGGGATACCCTGTATGAACTATACCACAAGAAAGCCCAAACAACCAATGCCGCTTTTCACAACCATGTTAGGACGTATTCCAAATTATTCAAAAATGTTTGCCATGTAGCTAAATCGAGACACATAAGTAGCGAAATAAGCCGTTCTGATAATAAAATAAAAACTGTATGGAAAGTTATAAATAGGGAGACGGGAAAAAATAAAAATAAAGAGCAGGTTAGTGAACTTAAAATTAATGATGATATTGTCTCAGACAAGTTAGATGTCGCGACCGCATTTGAGAAATTCTTTGCTCAAATACCAGCGGAAACTACTAAACACCTAAACTCATGTCCGAATAAAGCTGAAAGATTACTTAAACAATCATTTCATACGATTGTCCCAGATTTTAGTTTTCAACATGTACTTGCTAGTGATATAATTAAAGCTTTTAAGTCACTTAACATGAAAAATACGGAGGATTTATGGGGACTTTCAATTAAAGTTATTCAATCGATTATAACAACGATCGCTCCTGCATTAGCCACTATTTTTAATTCGTGTATTGATCAGGGTGTCTTTCCGGATCTTATGAAATATAGTAAAATAATTCCAATCTTTAAGGCAGGTTCCAGAGAAAATCCTTCTGATTATAGGCCTATATCAATACTTCCTGCCCTTAGTAAGATATTTGAGAAAATAATGCTAAATCAGATGTTAGCCCACTTTAACATAAATAACATATTGCACGATCACCAGTTTGGTTTCACTAAAGGTAGATCCACAACGGACGCGGCGGCAAAATTAATAAAACATATATTTGAGGCATGGGAGGGCGCCTATGACGCCTTAGGAGTCTTCTGTGATCTCTCAAAAGCTTTTGATTGCGTCGACCATCGTACGCTAATTCTGAAGCTTAAATATTATGGTATTCGCGGAACCGCCCTCGATCTTGTGTCCTCTTACCTGTCCAATCGTCATCAGAAAGTTGGCGTCAGTGGTATAACATCTAAAGGGTCATTAATTAAAACAGGCGTGCCGCAAGGCTCCATATTAGGTCCATTCCTATTTCTAGCGTACATAAATGACCTACCACTTGTTGTAGAAGGTATCTGTGATATTGTTCTGTTTGCAGATGATACATCTTTAGTTTTTAAAGTGAGTAGGAAAGATAAGGAGCTTAATACTCTGAATGAAACACTAACATCTGTTTCAAATTGGTTTGACGCCAATAACCTCGTTTTAAATTCTAAAAAAACTAAATGTATTCGATTTTCACCACCTAATACATCGCAAATAGCTACAAATATATCACTAGATGGTGGTAAACTGGATTTGGTTGATAGTACGGTATTCTTAGGGCTAACAGTAGATTCAAAATTACAATGGGGCTCTCATATTGAAACATTGTCAAGAAAACTTAGCTCAGCAGCATTTGCTGTTAGGAAAATCAAACAAATGACGGATGTCGATACTGCTAGATTAGTTTACTACGCATACTTTCATAGTCTTATGTCATATGGCTTATTGTTATGGGGTTCCGCGGCAGACCTAGATTCTATATTTATACTTCAAAAAAGAGCCATCAGGGCAATATACTCGTTGGAACCCCGTGAATGCTTGAGGGATAAATTTAAAGAAATTAATATACTCACTTTACCCTCACTTTACATTTATGAGAATTTATTGTACATGAAAAAAAACATTCATCTCTTTAATTTAAACTGTGATGTTCATTCGATTTGTACGCGAAATAAACACAAAATTATGGCTCCTAGATTCAGATTAGTTAAAGTAAATAAATCATTCATGGGGAACTGTGTTCGCTTCTACAATAAAATCCCACAATCAATAATCGCGTTAAATTATGATAAATTTAAAACACATGTCAAAACTGTTTTGATGAAGAAAGCATATTATAAAATTTCGGATTATATAAATGACAAGGATATATGGAACTAGGTAAATCACTCTGCACAAGTAGCTCCTGGCAAATACATGGTATGCAAACACTTGTAAATCTATCTGGTATTGTTATTTTTTTATCTCTTTGATTTTGTTTTATAATGACTTGCATGCTAATACAATTTGTCACTATTGTGAATATTTATACCTATTATCAAATTTGATTTTGTATTATGATTTCATTATGATTTATATTGTTTCGATGTTATGTACATGATGCCTGGCTGAGTTTCTTGCCGGTTCTTCTCAGAAGGCTAGTTTCCGAACCGGTGGTAAATTCTCGACTTTCATAAGTGCCTTACCAGGGCCTAAACTGAATAAATATTTTTCATTTTCATTTTCATTGCCGTCTCAGCCACTATACATACGTGTTTGAATTACTTCTCAGACACATGCAGGTTTTCTCACGATGTTTTCCTTCACCGTAAAGCACGTGGTGTGACATCACTGCACATAAGTTTTCAGAAAAACTCATTAATACAGGCCCCGCTGGGATTTGAACTTGCGTCGGTTGTGTAGCGGACGACTGCTCAAACCCTATTATTTATAGATCGAACTAGCTAATTTTATCCCCTTGGGGGTAGAATTAATCAAAATCCTTTCTTAGTGTATGCCTACGTCATAACATGTACCTGCATGCCAAATGTCAGCCCGATCCGTCTAGTGGTTTGGGCTGTGCGTTGATAGATCACTATGTCAGTCAGTCAGTCACCTTTGAGTTATACAGGGTGTCGGAGAAAAAGGAACAGTTGTCTTCTAGAAGTTGTAGGGTTTTATGAATATATCACTATGTTGAAGTCGTAAAATATCTATTTATTTATTTATTTATTTCCAACGATAACGTAGTTATAGGCTATGGTTGCTAAGGGCCGAAGAGCTCGCAGCCTTAAGCGATTGAATGAACGCGCGCCCGCGTTTACCTACATTACGTACGCGGTCATTGAACTTTTTAAATTAAGGGGAAGGTTAATGGTTTCGAAAAATGGTCTTATGGGATTATTTCAGGATTTATTAGTGGGAGAAAACAAATAAAACCGTAGTTAGATTTCACGTGAATAACTCTCCGTTACAGCAGATTTTTATGCGAAAATAAGGTCTTGATATGGTCAACTTTGAACGTCAATTACTTGAAAACGGAAGAAGATATTTTTGTCATAATAATTTAATTTGCTTCCTACAATTATACCCTATCACATATTTTAACAGCTGTCCTATTTTCTGTCCCCACAGAACTACATAGACCAGCTGCAATCTTCAGAGCATTGGCAAGCGATGTCTTATTTTGAACTTAACTTGGAGACCTGGCGGCAATTGTGGAGAGTGTTGGAAATGTGTGATGTGTTGCTGCTAATAGTCGACGTACGATTCGCTGTGAGTAATCCTTATCTATATCTATACAGATAAATAAAATTGAAGTGTCTGTTTGTAATTCCAAAATAACAGCTTTTCACTAAATGCATATGAAAGTATACACGCTACTGACACTAAAAAACCAAGTTATAAAATTTTTCTCTGTCTGTCTGTTTGTTCCGGGTAATCTCTGAAACGGTTGGACGGATTTTAACGGGACTTTCACTGGCAGGTAGCTGATGTTTCAAGGAGTAACTTAGGCTACTTTTATTTATAAAACATATTAGGGCTCCGCGAGGAGCTCGTGGCACAGTTGCTATTGCGCATATCATTCGATCAGCGAAGTTATGCAACCATACGCCTAGCCAGTAGTTGGATGGGTGACCGCGGGAGTTCCCTCCGTGCCTCGGAGAGCACGTTAAGCCGTCGGTCTCGGTTGACTATTTAACATCTTTGGCAATCGTTACAGATCAGTCAGAGGCCTAAGAAAGTCTGACATCTGGTTTAACCCAGATTGCCGATTTTCCTCGAAAAAGGGGTTTTACGAAGGTCAGATGGCAGTCGCTTCGTATAAAAATCAGGTGATCAGCCACATCGGGTGAATCAAGTGCTGACTCCAACAATGTATGGGATAAGGCCAGGGAGATGATTAGGGCTCCTCGAAATTAAGCATGAAACTAAATCTACGCGATTGAAACCGCTGGGCACAGCTAGTGTATATACAGGTTGTCGGAGAAAAAGGAACACTTGTCTTCTAGAAGTTGTAGGGTTTTATGAATATATCACTATATTGAAATCGTAAAATATCTAGCTCCAACGATAACGTAGTTGTAGGCTATGGTTGCTAAGGGCCGAAGAGCTCGCGGCCTTAAGCGATTTTAATTACATTACGTACGCGGTCATTGAACTTGTTCAATTAAGGGGAAGGTCAATAGTTTCGAAAAATGGTTTTATGGGATTATGTCAGGATTTATTAGTGGAAGAAAAAAAATAAAAACGTAGTTAGATTTCACGTGAATAACTCTACGTTACAGCTGATTTTTATGCGAAAATAAGGTCTTGATATGGTCAACTTTGAACATCAATTACTCGAAAACGGAAGAAAATGTATTTGTCATAATAATTTTAATTGCTTCCTAAAATTATACCCTATCACATATTTTAAGAGCTGTCCCGGTTTCCCCGACACCCTGTAAAATACAGTTTTGTTTCAGGGCATGATGTTCCCCCCATCACTCTACGAATACGTAGTGAGGGAACAAAAGAAGAATATGATATTAGTATTGAACAAGATCGACCTGGTCCCCGCTGGTGTAGTGGCTGCATGGCAGGCTTACCTCCGGGACTCTTGTCCGGGACTCCGGGTGGTTTACTTCACCTCGTGTCCCGGATATAACCTGAGGGGTGGCACTCATGATAAAGCCGGTGAGTGCTACTGTCACTTTGAAATAAATTAGTGTCACTTTCACATAAATCTTCCTGTCTCTTTCTCTCTTTGATAGTTCAGTGTCACTCTCACATAAATTAGTTGCACTCTCGCATGAATTAGTCTCGCTCTCATATAAATATGTCGCATTATCACATAAATTAGTGTCACTCTTACATAAATTAGTGTCACTTTCATATAAATTAGTGTCACTTTGATATAAATTTGTGTCACTTTCACATAAATTAGTGGTACTCTCATAAATTTGGGTCACTCTTAAATAAATTATTGTCACTCTCACATAAATTAGTGTCACTTTCATATAAATTTGTGTCACTTTCACATAAATTAGTGGTACTCTCATAAATTTGGGTCACTCTTAAATAAATTATTGTCACTCTCACATAAATTAGTGTCACTCTCATATAAATTTGTGTCACTTTCATATAAATTAGTGTCACTTTGATATAAATTTGTGTCACTTTCACATAAATTAGTGGTACTCTCATAAATTTGGGTCACTCTTAAATAAATTATTGTCACTCTCACATAATTTAGTGTCACTTTCATATAAATTAGTGTCACTCTAACATAAATTTGTGCAATCTCACATACATTTGTGGCAATCTGGCATAAATTTGTGTCGCTCTCATATAAATTAGTGTCACTTGTCAAACACAAAACAGTGATATTTCCATATTATTCGTCCTGTCGTTATTAATCTTGTCTCACTACCTCTTTCATAGTTTCATTCTCTCTTAGTTATGACACACTTTCTTAGTATTCCTTATGTCACTGCCACATAAATTAGCTCCTCCCTTAGTATAATTATTTGTTAGTGACACTTTCTGTTAGTGTAATAGTGGTGTACTTCACCTTGTGTCCCAGATATAACCTGAGGGATGGCACAAAGCTGGTGAGTACTACTGTCACTCTTAAATAAATTAGTGTCACTTTCACATAATGTAGTGTAATTCTCACATCCTGTCCTCTGTTACTATCGAGTTCCCTTAGTATCACTGACTTTTAGTGGCTCGCTCCCCTAATCTCCTTTTTCCTTCATGTCACTCTCCCTTAGTGACGCCTTCCAAGTGCGACCCTGTAAGACACTCCTCGAATGTCAATTCTTTAGTGTCAGATCGGCCTTTAGTTCCTGATAGGGAGTGTCACTTTAGAATAAATCACTCGCCCTTTGTGTCACTCTCTCATAATAAATCCCATCCGTCCCATCAATGATAAATTTAAAACACATGTCAAAACTGTTTTGATGAAGAAAGCCTATTATAAAATTTCGGATTATACAGGATGTCGGGAAAACCAGGACAGCTGTTAAAATATGTGATAGGGTATAATTTTAGGAAGCAATTAAAATTATTATGGCAAAAATATCTTCTTCCGTTTTCGAGTAATTGACGTTCAAAGTTGACCATATCAAGACCTTATTTTCGCATTAAAATCAGCTGTAACGTAGAGTTATTCACGTGAAATCTAACTACGTTTTTATTTTTTTTCTCCCTCTAATGAATGCTGAAATAATCCCATAAAACCATTTTTCGAAACCATTAACGTTCCCCTTAATTTAAAAAGTTTAATTACCGCGTACGTAATGTAGGTAAACGCGAGTGCGTGTTCATTCAATCGCTTAAGGCCGCGAGCTCTTCGGCCCTTAGCAACCATAGCCTATAACTACGTTATCGTTGGAGCTAGATATTTTACGACTTCAACATAGTGATATATTCATAAAATCCTACAACTTCTAGAAGACAACTGTTCCTTTTTCTCCGACACCCTGTATAAATGACAAGGATATATGGAACTAGGTAAATCACTCTGCACAAGTAGCTCCTGGCAAATATACATGGTATGCAAACACTTGTAAATCTATCTGGTATTGTTATTTTTTTTATCTCTTTGATTTTGTTTTATAATGACTTGCATGCTAATACAATTTGTCACTATTGTGAATATTTATAACTATTATCAAATTTGATTTTGGATGATGGTTTCATATGATTAACTAGCTGTGCCCCGCGGTTTCACCCGCGTTGATTTAGTTTCTTCCTTATTGTCGCGGAACCCTAATATTTTTAATAAATAAAAGTAGCCTAAGTTACTCCTTGAAAAATCAGCTACCTACCAGTGAAAGTCCCGTTAAAATCCGTCCAGCTGTTTCAGAGATTACCCGGAACAAACAGACAGACAGAGAAAATTTTTTAAACTTAGTTTTTTAGTGTCAGTTTCGTGTATACTTTCATATGCATTTAGTGAAAAGCTGTTATTTTGGAATTACAAACAGACACTTCAATTTTATTTATCTGTATAGATGTATAGATATTGTTTCGATGATATGTACGTGATGCCTGGCTGAGTTTCTTGCCGGTTGTTCTCAGAAGGCTAGTTTCCGAACCGGTGGTAAATTCTCGACTTTCATAAGTGCCTTACCAGGGCCTAAACTGAATAAATCATTTTCATTTCATCAGGTCTTCAAATCCGCCGACGTAAGGGTCGCCAGCGGATGTGTGCAGAAGGTGCCACCAAGATCCTGGAAGCCTGTAAGGATATAGTCGCCGGAGAAGTAGACCTATCTTCTTGGGAGAAGAAGATAAAAGAAGAAACTGATGTGGAGTTCGATGATGAAGAAGGAACGGAGATTGGTAAGTACGTGTAGGTTTTCATAGGTGGCCGGCGGACTCCTGATGTTTTTTAAATAAAAGTAGCATAAGTTAATCTTTGTAATATTAGCTATCTGTCAGTGAAAGTCCCGTTAAAATCGGTCCAGCCGTTTCTGAGATAAGCTGGGAAAAAAAATTAAAAGTTTTTTTTTTATGTCAGTAGCGTGTATACTTTCACATGCATTTAGTGAAAAGCTGTTATTTTGGAATTACAAACAGACACTTCAATTTTATTTATCTGTATAGATTTAATCTCTTCTTTCAGGCGAAACGATAATAGAGAAAGCCGACACGTCATACTATACCCACGAGCGTTACAAGAATGGTGTACTTACCATAGGTTGTGTGGGACAACCCAATGTGGGCAAATCGTCATTGATGAACGCCATTATGGGGAGGAAGGTGGTCTCCGTCTCCAAGACGCCGGGACACACCAAACACTTCCAGACCATCTTCCTCACGCCTCAGGTACGTGCTCGTGACGTTTGACAGGTGACAGATGACATTTGATTGACAGCTGACAGTTGACGCCTCCACCGAACAATCTCCATCGTTTATCTTCAAGAACCACGTTACATTGGCCGAATAGCTAGACGCAAGCTTGTCGCCACTAAACAAAGAAGAAGACGCATGACAGTTTATTGGCAGCTGACAGATGACATTAGATTGACAGCTGACACATGACATGTTTGACAGCTGACATTTGCTTGGCAGCTGACAGATAACATGTTTTATAATATATCAGATAACGTTTTTCACCAAATCAGGCATCGCTATTTGCCACCATCTTTCTCGAATTCCTCTATCACCATCTATCACCATATTTCACCATTTCATCTATCCCCATCTTTCTACAAGTCATATTCACCTATTTCATCTTCCAGACCAATCGTTTTTTAAGTAGTTGTACATTATTTTACCTTGTATTATCCAGGTTCGTCTCTGCGACTGTCCCGGGCTAGTATTCCCGTCGAAGGTGCCTCGTCCCATACAGATCCTCATGGGATCATACCCCATAGCGCAGCTGAGGGAACCGTATACAACAATACGGTCAGTATTACATTATTTATATCTATATAGATTAATAAAATTGAAGTGTTATGTTTGTGTATCTAACTGTTCTAGTTGGACACTTGTATATATACTGTGTGGAGAGCGAGTAATCAGTGTCATCCCCAGCAAAGACAAGATCTTCCATTGAGGCGGGTGTCATGTCTGGGGAACACCGGCTCCAACTGTTCTAGTTGGACACTTGTATATATACTGTGTGGAGAGCGAGTGATCAGTGTCATCCCCAGCAAAGACAAGATCTTCCATTGAGGCGGGTGTCATGTCTGGGGAACACCGGCTCCAACTGTTCTAGTTGGACACTTGTATATATACTGTGTGGAGAGCGAGTGATCAGTGTCATCCCCAGCAAAGACAAGATCTTCCATTGAGGCGGGTGTCATGTCTGGGGAACACCGGCTCCAACTGTTCTAGTTGGACACTTGTATATATACTGTGTGGAGAGCGAGTGATCAGTGTCATCCCCAGCAAAGACAAGATCTTCCATTGAGGCGGGTGTCATGTCTGGGGAACACCGGCTCCAACTGTTCTAGTTGGACACTTGTATATATACTGTGTGGAGAGCGAGTGATCAGTGTCATCCCCAGCAAAGACAAGATCTTCCATTGAGGCGGGTGTCATGTCTGGGGAACACCGGCTCCAACTGTTCTAGTTGGACACTTGTATATATACTGTGTGGAGAGCGAGTGATCGGTGTCATCCCCAGCAAAGACAAGATCTTCCATTGAGGCGGGTGTCATGTCTGGGGAACACCGGCTCCAACTGTTCTAGTTGGACACTTGTATATATACTGTGTGGAGAGCGAGTGATCAGTGTCATCCCCAGCAAAGACAAGATCTTCCATTGAGGCGGGTGTCATGTCTGGGGAACACCGGCTCCAACTGTTCTAGTTGGACACTTGTATATATACTGTGTGGAGAGCGAGTGATCAGTGTCATCCCCAGCAAAGACAAGATCTTCCATTGAGGCGGGTGTCATGTCTGGGGAACACCGGCTCCAACTGTTCTAGTTGGACACTTGTATATATACTGTGTGGAGAGCGAGTGATCGGTGTCATCCCCAGCAAAGACAAGATCTTCCATTGAGGCGGGTGTCATGTCTGGGGAACACCGGCTCCAACTGTTCTAGTTGGACACTTGTATATATACTGTGTGGAGAGCGAGTGATCAGTGTCATCCCCAGCAAAGACAAGATCTTCCATTGAGGCGGGTGTCATGTCTGGGGAACACCGGCTCCAACTGTTCTAGTTGGACACTTGTATATATACTGTGTGGAGAGCGAGTGATCAGTGTCATCCCCAGCAAAGACAAGATCTTCCATTGAGGCGGGTGTCATGTCTGGGGAACACCGGCTCCAACTGTTCTAGTTGGACACTTGTATATATACTGTGTGGAGAGCGAGTGATCAGTGTCATCCCCAGCAAAGACAAGATCTTCCATTGAGGCGGGTTCCATTGTCTGGAGAAACGTCATAGTAGTTCCTTGGACGCCCTCTACCGACACTTCCGCTCACATTCGCTCTATAAATGTGTTTCGTTAATCGTTCACTCATCCTTTCTTTGTATGTCCAAACCATCTTAATATTTCTTTCAATTCAATAGCTATATGTTTGCAGATATGTGGCCGAACGTCTCAATTTGCCAGTTCTATTGAGAATAGATCATCCGGAAAACGACGACACGTGGTCTCCAAGGGATATATGCGATGGGTGGGCGAAGAAACGCGGATATCTAACTGCCAAAGCGGCTAGGTATGTTACAATTACATACTTTCTTACACAGTTTCTTGCCGGTTCTTCTCAGAAGGCTAGTTTCCGAACCGGTAGTAAATTCCTCGACATTCATAAGTGCCTTACCAGGGCCTGAACTGAATAAATCATTTTTATTTTCATTTTCATTTTTACTTATTTATTTATTTTCAATAGCTGTGCCCCGCGGTTTAACTCGCGTAGATTTAGTTTCATCCTTATTGTCGCGGATTTTTAATATTTTTTATAAATAAAAGTAGCATAAGTTACTCCTTGAAACATCAGCTACCTACCAGTGAAAGTCCCGTTAAAATTCGTCCAGCCGTTTCGGAGATTAGCCAGAACAAAAAGACAGACAGAGAAAAATTTTATAACTTGGTTTTTGAGTGTCAGTAGCGTGTATACTTTCATATGCATTTAGTGAAAAGCTGTAATCCCAAAATTACAGCTTTTCAAGGTCAAGGTGACTACTTTATACATACAGGGTAACAGATAGGAAATCACATACAGGCGGGGTAACAGACCGGAACATTCTTTCATTAATAATATTGTGTAACAGTTAGGAAAACGTCCTTTCTCACAACTCAATATAGCTGATGGGAAAAATAACCACCTAGGGTATCAGATAGGAAAATCAAGATATGTCTACTAGTAGCCACCTACATGCAGAGTATCATATAGGAAAACGAACAAGCGTGATGTTTAGGGTAACAGATAGGAAGTGTACTTTTCACATTGTTGAACAAGATATGACCTCATACACACTGGGTATCAGCTAGGAAAACGCACTAGCATACTATTTAGGGTAATAGATAGGAAATGTACTATTCACATCGTTTGTCAAGCTATGACCTCATACACACCGGGTATCTCATAGGAAACTCATTCCGGCCACCTAGGGTAACAGTTAGGAAACGTACTTATACACACCAGTTATCAGATAGGAAACGCACTAGTGTACATGTTTTTTTTTAATTTGATGATTTTTGACAGATTGGACACATACAGAGCAGCGAACAGCCTCCTAAGGATGGCTCTAGATGGTAGAATATGTCTGTGGCTACGACCCCCGGGATACACGGAGAACAGAGGTGAGCATACCCACAAGGGTCCAGGAAGGGTCCCCTCGGGTGTAGGCAGAGGTGTTGTAATAACAACACACACTTTACACACAAGATGATTAAGTGCCAACGTGTCAGTGAGTCTATCGCCGTCTCAGCCACTATACATACGTGTTTGAATTACTTCTCAGACATATGCAGGTTTCCTCACGATGTTTTCCTTCACCGTAAAGCACGTGGTGTGAAATCACTGTACATAAGTTTTTGGGAATAATTCTTTGGTACAGGCCCCGCTGGGATTCGAACGTGCGTCGCTTGTATAGCAGGCGACTGCTCAAATACCAAGGCCACCATGTCTGAGAAGTAATTCAAACACGTATGTATAATGGCTGAGACTCGAGGACTCGAGGAGCTCGTGGCACAGTTGCTATTGCGCATATCAGCGAAGTTAAGCAACCATACGCCTAGCCAGTAGTTGGATGGGTGACCGCGGGAGTTCCCTCCGTGCCTCGGAGAGCACGTTAAGCCGTCGGTCCCGGTTGACTATTTAACATCTTTGGCAATCGTTACAGGTCAGTCAGAGGCCTAAGAGAGTCTGACAACTGGTTTAACCCAGATTGCCGATTTTCCTCGATAAAGGGGTTACGAAGGTCAGATGGCAGTCGCTTCGTATAAAAATCAGGTGATCAGCCACATCGGGTTGAATCAAGTGCTGACCACAAATACATGGGAATAAGGCCAGGGAGATGATGATGTATAGTGGCTGAGACGGCGATGGACTCACCATCTGTCACGTTGGCACTTAATCATCTTGTGTGAAAAGTGTGTGTTGTTATTACAACACCTCTGCCTACACCCGAGGGGAATACAGGCGTGAGCATGTGTATGTATGTATATTTGATTTACAGATACATTTGAATCATGTGAAGAAATAAAATATATAAAGTGGGTGCAAGCTATTTCTAAAAGCGAAGATGATCCAGTCAGCTCGGAATCCGAGAACGAGCCACAAGGCAGTGATGGTGATGACGATGAAGATGATGATGACGAAGATGATGAAATACAAACCACAGCTATTGCTAACAAGTTTGCGGCTTTAGCTGGTGATGATTGAACGTATAACGTTTTGAACATCATATATCATTAATCATTAACACAAGTGAATTTGAAATCCTTTGTAATAAGAAAAACTTAATGATAGGTGATGATTAATTTTTTTTTGCAATTTTAATTAAAAATTTTGGGGACGTTAATAAAAAAATCCCCACTATTGTTAAGCGCTCAAAAGTCGAGACGCTACCTATGCTACATGCATTTCCTTTGTAATAAAAAAAACTTAATGATGGATGATGATTAATGATGATAGGTGATGATTAATTATTTTTTTTGCAATTATACTTTTAGTTTTTATTTTTGGGGACGGTAATAAAAAAATCCCTACTATTGTTAAGCGCTCAAAAGTCGAGACGCCACGGATTTAATGCTATAAGCGTTATCTACTGTCCCAATTCACGTAAATAGAACGATTAAAACATACTTGAATGAAAATGAAAATGATTTATTCATTTTAAGCCCTGGTAAGGCACTTATGACTGTCGAGGAATTGACCACCGGTTCGGAAACTAGCCTTCTGAGAACAACCGGCAAGAAACTCAGCTGGCATCATGTACATTACACAGTAAATAACTAGCTGTGCCCTGCGTTTTCACCCGCGTAGATTTAGTTTCATCCTTATTGTCGCGGAACCCTAATATTTTTAATAAATAAAATTAGCCAAAGTTACTCCTTGAAACATCAGCTACCTGCCAGTGAAAGTCCCGTTAAAATCGGTCCTGTTTCAGAGATTACCCGGAACAAACAGACAGACAAAGAAATATTTTAAAACTTGGTTTTTCATTGTCAGTATCGTGTATACTTTCATATGCATTTAGTGAAAAGCTGTTATTTTGGAATTACAAACAGACACTTCAATTTTATTTATCTGTATAGATGTGGTAGCTATTTACTTAGGACTATTCAAACTTTCTATCTGATATAATCATTGTTTGAAGGTTTTTTTAATATGCACTTAAAATGAAATGCACTTTGCTTTAAGATTCAATGTTACTTAGACATCTTGTTTATTTATTGGATAATAAATTATTTTACTTAAATGTATATTTATTTAAATCTTTCAATTAATTGGTCTCCCTTTATCCCATACATTGTTGGGGTCGGCACTTGATTCAACCCGATGTGGCTCCATGTTAGTCACAATCAACTTATTAACTCCTTGTCCGTTATGTGCGCCTGGTACTTCGTGTACCATATCATCATCTCCCTGGCCTTATCCCATACATTGTTGGGGTCGGCACTTGATTCAACCCGATGTGGCTCCATGTTAGTCACAATCAACTTATTAACTCCTTGTCCGTTATGTGCGCCTGGTACTTCGTGTACCATATCATCATCTCCCTGGCCTTATCCCATACATTGTTGGGGTCGGCACTTGATTCAACCCGATGTGGCTCCATGTTAGTCACAATCAACTTATTAACTCCTTGTCCGTTATGTGCGCCTGGTACTTCTTGTACCATATCATCATCTCCCTGGCCTTATCCCATACATTGTTGGGGTCGGCACTTGATTCAACCCGATGTGGCTCCATGTTAGTCACAATCAACTTATTAACTCCTTGTCCGTTATGTGCGCCTGGTACTTCGTGTACCATATCATCATCTCCCTGGCCTTATCCCATACATTGTTGGGGTCGGCACTTGATTCAACCCGATGTGGCTCCATGTTAGTCACAATCAACTTATTAACTCCTTGTCCGTTATGTGCGCCTGGTACTTCGTGTACCATATCATCATCTCCCTGGCCTTATCCCATACATTGTTGGGGTCGGCACTTGATTCAACCCGATGTGGCTCCATGTTAGTCACAATCAACTTATTAACTCCTTGTCCGTTATGTGCGCCTGGTACTTCGTGTACCATATCATCATCTCCCTGGCCTTATCCCATACATTGTTGGGGTCGGCACTTGATTCAACCCGATGTGGCTCCATGTTAGTCACAATCAACTTATTAACTCCTTGTCCGTTATGTGCGCCTGGTACTTCGTGTACCATATCATCATCTCCCTGGCCTTATCCCATACATTGTTGGGGTCGGCACTTGATTCAACCCGATGTGGCTCCATGTTAGTCACAATCAACTTATTAACTCCTTGTCCGTTATGTGCGCCTGGTACTTCGTGTACCATATCATCATCTCCCTGGCCTTATCCCATACATTGTTGGGGTCGGCACTTGATTCAACCCGATGTGGCTGATCACCTGATTTTTATACGAAGCGACTGCCATCTGACCTTCGCAACCCCTTTTTCGAGGAAAATCGGCAATCTGGATCATATTCGGATCACATTATGATTCTCCCAAAGTGGCCGTATTAGACCTACAGGGACGTCTGTAATTCTGAACTTTAGACTAGCTATTATTCAGTTTAGCTGTAAATAGCGCCATCTATCGCTTTTAGTTCAAATCTCTAAGGCGTTTAGTTAATATTGCTAGGTATATAATCAAGGAAGGCTGCAAACATACAATTAAAACCCAAATATAAATATAATTAGTGAACCGTATGTTAGTGAAAGTTATGTAAAAAAACATTAGTCGCGCGATTAATTTGTTTTTATTTTTATCAAATGTTAACGTTAAAGTTATAAAACTAATGCTTTTAATCAACTTACATTTATTGCGATAGATGGCGGTAATGTATGATGCTAAGTGAACAAGATATTGAAATAGTTATGTAATTTCAACGCTAGATGTCGCTGATTGTTATTTAATTAAAATTAAAATTGTTTCGTTTACTCAGCAATAGAGGGCGCTGATAACTCAAATCTATACAGATAAAATGGAAGTGTCTGTTTTTAATTCCAAATTAACAGCTATTCACTAAATGCATAACAAAATATAAACGGAACTCACAAAAAACCCCAATTTAAAGAAAATTCTCTGTCAGACTATCCGTCTTTCTGTCTGTCTGTTTGTTCTGGCTAATCAGGAACGCCTTGATCGATTTTTACGATTTTTCTTTGGCAGATAGCTGATGTTTCAAGGAGTAACTTAGGCCACTTTAATTTTAAAAAATTACATTACGATTCTGCGGGCCATCCAGGAAATTAAGCGGATGAAACCGCGGGGCACAGCTACACCAACATAAAATTTCATACACTTGATGATAATACAATATACATCTATACAGATAAATAAAATTGAAGTGTCTGTTTGTAATTCCAAAATAACAGCTTTTCACTAAATGCTTATGAAAGTATACACGCTACTGACACTAAAAAACAAGTTTTAAATTTTTTCTCTGTGTGTCTGTTTGTTCCGGGCAATCTCTTAAACAGCAGGACTGAATTTAACGGGACTTTCACTGGCAGGTAGCTGATATATTAAGGAGTAACTTAGGCTACTTTTATTTATTAAAAATATTAGGGTTCCACGACAATAAGGTTAAAACTAAATCTATGCGGGTGAAACCGCGGGGCACAGCTTTATATAATAAGAAGTTACGTAAGAAGGGTGATGCCGTGACTAAAGGAAATGGGGATTCATTTTTATATATATAGAAGAAGATAAGGCTAGCGGACGTCACCGGTTCTGTGACCATTTGAATGCTACATTATCACTGATTAATATAGGCTATATTTTATCCCCGTACTCTCACAAGAACAGGAACTACGCGGGTGAAACCGCGTGACGTCCGCTGGTATTTGTATAAAATGATTCACTTTAAAACAACATGGTTATCCAATAATTGCGCTAGTTCATTATCATTATTTCAAATCAATGCGGGCTTATGTTCTGAAAGGGGTTTTATCTCAAAACTATCATCAAAGGAAGGACAACCGTTCTCTTATCCCATTGCACCCGATGTGGCTCCATGTTAGCCACAATCAACTTATTAACTCCTTGTCCGTTATGTGCGCCTGGTACTTCGTGTACCATATCATCATCTCCCTGGCCTTATCCCATACATTGTTGGGGTCGGCACTTGATTCAACCCGATGTGGCTCCATGTTAGTCACAATCAACTTATTAACTCCTTGTCCGTTATGTGCGCCTGGTACTTCGTGTACCATATCATCATCTCCCTGGCCTTATCCCATACATTGTTGGGGTCGGCACTTGATTCAACCCGATGTGGCTCCATGTTAGTCACAATCAACTTATTAACTCCTTGTCCGTTATGTGCGCCTGGTACTTCGTGTACCATATCATCATCTCCCTGGCCTTATCCCATACATTGTTGGGGTCGGCACTTGATTCAACCCGATGTGGCTCCATGTTAGTCACAATCAACTTATTAACTCCTTGTCCGTTATGTGCGCCTGGTACTTCGTGTACCATATCATCATCTCCCTGGCCTTATCCCATACATTGTTGGGGTCGGCACTTGATTCAACCCGATGTGGCTCCATGTTAGTCACAATCAACTTATTAACTCCTTGTCCGTTATGTGCGCCTGGTACTTCGTGTACCATATCATCATCTCCCTGGCCTTATCCCATACATTGTTGGGGTCGGCACTTGATTCAACCCGATGTGGCTCCATGTTAGTCACAATCAACTTATTAACTCCTTGTCCGTTATGTGCGCCTGGTACTTCGTGTACCATATCATCATCTCCCTGGCCTTATCCCATACATTGTTGGGGTCGGCACTTGATTCAACCCGATGTGGCTCCATGTTAGTCACAATCAACTTATTAACTCCTTGTCCGTTATGTGCGCCTGGTACTTCGTGTACCATATCATCATCTCCCTGGCCTTATCCCATACATTGTTGGGGTCGGCACTTGATTCAACCCGATGTGGCTCCATGTTAGTCACAATCAACTTATTAACTCCTTGTCCGTTATGTGCGCCTGGTACTTCGTGTACCATATCATCATCTCCCTGGCCTTATCCCATACATTGTTGGGGTCGGCACTTGATTCAACCCGATGTGGCTCCATGTTAGTCGCAATCAACTTATTAACTCCTTGTCCGTTATGTGCGCCTGGTACTTCGTGTACCATATCATCATCTCCCTGGCCTTATCCCATACATTGTTGGGGTCGGCACTTGATTCAACCCGATGTGGCTCCATGTTAGTCACAATCAACTTATTAACTCCTTGTCCGTTATGTGCGCCTGGTACTTCGTGTACCATATCATCATCTCCCTGGCCTTATCCCATACATTGTTGGGGTCGGCACTTGATTCAACCCGATGTGGCTCCATGTTAGTCACAATCAACTTATTAACTCCTTGTCCGTTATGTGCGCCTGGTACTTCGTGTACCATATCATCATCTCCCTGGCCTTAGTCTAATCGAATATTCGTAATTTCATTTGCATCGATTGAATAACGAACAAGAAATTTAGACCATAGATAAAATTAAAAAGGTAAGTATTTCTTACACCTGTCTATAGACCATAATAGTATTTTGAAGTGACCACAAGCTGTCAATTGAAAAAAAATTGGAGGGTAGGTAGTTAAAATTATGTTTAGTTATATTAATTAATGTACGTAGCATGTTAGTAACCGCGAAGATGGCGGTCGGAACACTGCCGTAACATCGAAAAATAAACAAAAATACTTTAATAACTAATAAACCGCTTTAAAACAAGTCAGAGTGCTTTAAAAGTGAAAATAGTGAATCGTTTATGATTTAAAGTAGATTGAAATGTATGGGAAATCTCAAATAATGTAGATTTTTTAATAAGAATTTTTGTATTTGTCGTTTTTGTACCCACCCGCGTAGTTCCCGTTCCCGTGGGAGTACGGGGATAAAATATAGCCTATATTAATCAGTGATAATGTAGCATTCAAATGGTGAAAGAATTTTTAAAATCAGTCCTGTACTTTTAGAGCCAAGTCGTTACAAACATACATACAAACCTCTCTAATATTAGTAATGAATTGTACATGATGCCAGCTGAGTTTCTTGTCGGTTGTTCTCAAAAGGCTAGTTTCCGAACCGGTGGTCAATTCCTCGACATTCATAAGTGCCTTACCAGGGGCTGAACTGAAAGTATATTTTTCATTTTCATTTTCAAAGTGTAATGAAGTGAGTGAATAGCATTCGGCGAGGGTCGTCTCGGCACCAATAAGGTAAGTCGTCAAAAATATCTTTATTCGATTAGACTTTTTACAAAGTACTTTCAAATCGTCAGAATGCCATAATTACACAGTATTATACATGCTACCGCCAGGTTCGGAAGGTTGCTTTTACTGAGAACAACCTGGCAAGGAACTCAGTAATTACTCTTTTCAACAAATAAAAATTAACAATTTTGACAATAGAAAAACTCATTGGTACAGGCCCAGGCCACCACGGCTCTTAGAATCTATACAGATAAATAAAATTGAAGTGTCTGTTTGTAATTCCAAAATAACAGCTTTTCACTAAATGCATATGAAAGAATACACGATACTGACACTAAAAAACTAAATTTAAATTTTTTCTCTGTCTGTCTGTCTGTCTGTTTGTTCCGGGTAATCTCTGTAACAGCTGGGCAGATTTTAACGGGACTTTCACTGGCAGGTAGCTGATGTTCCAAGGGTTCCGCGACAATACGGATTAAACTAAATCTACGCGAGTGTATCCGCGGGGCACAGCTAGTTTAGAAATAAAATAAAATCCTTAATCGTCGTTATACTTTCCGTGGAAGTGTAGTTGTTAGAGGTTACTAAAGGTTCGATGCTTATTGGATGATATGTGGAACATAAGACAATGATTATTTATGTTGTAAAATAAAATTCTACAAAGTAGATTTAGTTTCATCCTTATTGTCGCGGAACCCTAATATTTTTAATAAATAAAAGTAGCCTAAGTTACTCTTTGAAAGTCCCGTTAAAATCAGTCCAGCCGTTTCAGAGATTACCCAGAACAAACAGACAGACAGACAGAGAAAAATTTTGAAACTTGGTTTTTTAGTGTCAGTAGCGTGTATACTTTCATATGCATTTAGTGAAAAGCTGTTATTTTGGAATTACAAACAGACACTTCAATTTTATTTATCTGTATGTATAGATGTAAAGATTACTTCTCAGTCATATGCAGGTTTCCTCACGATGTTTTCCTTCACCGTAAAGCACGTGGTGTGAAATCACTGCACATACGTTTTTAAGAAAAACTCATTGGTACAGTCCCCGGCCACCACGGCTCATACAGTAGGTACATACAATCCCTTCAACCCTAGCAGTAAAGGACCTATTAACACTAATTAACTTTAGCCCTCCGACCGGTAAATGACCTTTAAGGGCAGGTAATCTAATTTTACTGTCGGGTCAATATTTTAACTTAAAGTAATTTTATTTATGGACTAGCTGTGCCCCGCCGTTCCGCGTAGATTTAGTTTCATCCTTATTGTCGCGGAACCCTAATATTTTTAATAAATAAAAGTATCCTAAGTTACTCCTTGAAACATCAGCTACCTACCAGTGAAAGTTAAAATCGGTCCAGCCGTTTCAGAGATTACCCGGAACAAACAGACAGACAGACAAAAATAAATAATTTAAAACTTGGTTTTTTAGTGTCAGTAGCGTGTATACTTTCATATGCATTAAGTGAAAAGCTGTTATTTTGGAATTACAAACAGACACTTTAATTTTATTTATCTGTATGTATAGATGTAAAGATTACTTCTCAGACATATGCAGGTTTCCTCACGATGTTTTCCTTCACCGTAAAGCACGTGGTGTGAAATCACTGCACATACGTTTTTAAGAAAAACTCATTGGTACAGTCCCCGGCCACCACGGCTCATACAGTAGGTACATACAATCCCTTCAACCCTAGCAGTAAAGGACCTATTAACACTAATTAACTTTAGCCCTCCGACCGGTAAATGACCTTTAAGGGCAGGTAATCTAATTTTACTGTCGGGTCAATGTTTTAACTTAAAGTAATTTTATTTATGGACTAGCTGTGCCCCGCCGTTCCGCGTAGATTTAGTTTCATCCTTATTGTCGCGGAACCCTAATATTTTTAATAAATAAAAGTATCCTAAGTTACTCCTTGAAACATCAGCTACCTACCAGTGAAAGTTAAAATCGGTCCAGCCGTTTCAGAGATTACCCGGAACAAACAGACAGACAGACAAAAATAAATAATTTAAAACTTGGTTTTTTAGTGTCAGTAGCGTGTATACTTTCATATGCATTAAGTGAAAAGCTGTTATTTTGGAATTACAAACAGACACTTCAATTTTATTTATCTGTATAGATATTGATATTGCTATAATGAAAAGTTACTGACATGATTCAATGCTAACGAATATAGTTGCGAATAGACTCGTAAATAAAATTGAAGTGTCTGTTTGTAATTCCAAAATAACAGCTTTTCACTAAATGCATATGAAAGTATACACGCTACTGACACTGAAAAACCAAGTTTTAAATTAAGTCTACACAGATATTATAAAGAGGAAAGATTTGTTTGTTTGTTTGCATTGAATAGGCTACGAAACTTCTTGACCGATCTTGAAAATTCTTTCAGCAATGGATAGCTACATTATCAGCGAGTAACATAGGCTATATTTTATCCCCGTACTCCAAAGGGAACGGGAACTACGCGGGTGAAACCGCGGGGCTAGTGAGATAGCTAGTACTCAATGAAAATACATATGCTCACGCCTGTATTCCCCTCGGGTGTAGGCAGAGGTGTTGTAATAACAACACACACTTTTCACTCTTGTGTGATTAAGTGCCAACGTGACAGATGGTGAGTCTATCGCCGTCTCAGCCACTATACATACGTGTTTGAATTACTTCTCAGACATATGCAGGTTTCCTCACGATGTTTTCCTTCACCGTAAAGCACGTGGTGTGAAATCACTGTATATAAGTTTTTAGAAAATTCATTGGTGCAGGCCCCAAGCGTAGCAGGCGACTGCCCAAACCCCACGGCCATCACGGCTCTTGACACAAAGAAATTATAATACAACTAGCAGTGCCCGCGGTTCTGCGTTAGAAATATTTTTGCCCCTGACCGTTTGTCCCACGTAATATTTGGAATTTATTATAGCCTACTAGCTGTGTCCCGAGGTTTCACCCGCGTAGATTTAGTTTCATCCATTTCATTGTCGCGGAACCCTAATATCTATACAGATAAATAAAATTGAAGTGCCTGTTTGTCATTCCAAAATTACAGTTTTTAACAAAATGCATATGAAAGTGTACACGCTACTGACAATAAAAAACCAAGTTTTAAAATTTTTCTCTGTCTGTCTGTCTGTTTGTTCCGGGTAATCTCTGAAACGGTTGGATGGATTTTAACGGGGCTTTTACTGGTAGGTAGCTGATGTTTCAAGGAGTAACTTAGGCTACTTTTATTTATCAAAAATATTAGGGTTCCGCGACAATAAGGATGAAACTAAATCTACGCGGGTGAAACCGCGGGGCACAGCTAGTTTTTAATAAAAGGTAAAAAGCCTATGTCCTTTCTCAGGGTCTAAAGATTATCTGTGCCAAATTTCATCAAAATCGGTTGAGAGTTTTAAGCGGGAAAGCGTAACAGACAGACAGAGTTACTTTCGCATTTATAATATTAGTAGGGATGACACTCCACAATAACGTATCTATCTATTGGTGTAATCATTTTGAAAATCGTTTCAGTAGATCCTGATTATAACCCTTATAACGTCACTAACTCACAAACGTTACCTCTTCATAATATTAGTATGGCTGTTATGCTACATCATCATCATCATCATCAGCCGGAAGACGTCCACTGCTGAACATAGGCCTCCCCCTTGAACCGCCACGCCGAACGACAATGCGCTATTAGCATCCATCGGTTGCCCGCGACTCTCACGATGTCGTCGGTCCACCTAGTGGGAGGCCTGCCTACGCTGCGTCTTCCGGTCCGTGGTCGCCACTCGACAACTTTTCTTCCCCATCGGTTATCAGTTCTACGAGCGATGTGGCCTGCCCATTGCCACTTCAACTTGCAAATCTTACGAGCTATGTCGGTGACTCTGGTTCTCTGGCGAATATCCTTGTTCCGGATTTTATCCCGCAGAGAAACTCCGAGCTCGGAGTTATGCTACGCAACTACGTAATTATAGATCTATTTTCGTACCTATCAGCCATATTCCTTGTCTAGACTTATAATTTAAGATCTAAAATCGGTAGGCGTGTTCTCAAACCACGCCTCTTCCCTCCTTATTCACGCCTACAAAATCAGTAGTCAGCCAAAACCGTACAAGAACGGACGTATGCCTTTAAATCTTGTGGAATTATGAAATAAAAAAAACTAATTTGACAGTTAAAATGTCAATTTTGCCGCGGAAAAGTGATATGGCAGTGTCAGTTGCGGGGAAATTACGGTTTTGAAGGATTATTTGTTTTTTTAACGTGTTGACTGTGTTTGTTTGTTTGTTTGTAAACAGTGTCACGTGATAAGGACAATGAACTTACGAGTGAAGTGATGTGTTGAGAGAATTACTTTTTTATTTTTGATGTAATTTTAAGTGGAAGCGAAAACTAAATATTAATAGACAATTTTTCGTTAAAAAAATATTTTGTAAATTCTGACAAATATCAAATTAATTGTTGAGAAGTTAAATGGATTAAAATAATTGTGAAAATTCATGGGAACAACGATTTTAATGAATAATTCTAAAAATATTTTAACTGACTTAATTGCAGGTATTATTAAATAGTTATAATCTCAAAATTATTATTTAATACTTAAATTATTATGCCCTAAGTATATAAGTGTAAAATAACTAAATAATTTTTATTAAAATCAAAACATTCAATGTATCATAAACTAAGTGACTTTATCAGAAGTTATATAACAAAGCCAAATATATAATACTTCAAAAACTCTATTTTACAAAGAAATTTAAGACTATATTGACTCATGCAATAAAATAAGAAAGTGTATCGTGAAAACAAAAAGGCAAAAAACACAAAAAACAAAAAAATATTCGGCGCAAAAAATCAACACAAACTTCCAAAAACAAAAAAAATTCAGTGATTTTTATTAAAAAAATAAGCGTTTTTTTTTCTAAACTAAACAGTCAATAAATCTGTCAAATTGGATACAAATCTGTCATCCCCAGAGGCCCTTTCAGGGGCCTCTACGTCCAAAAACCCGAAAACCTTACTAGTCAAGCCCTTTAACAACAAACCAAAAGCCTATTTACTAGAAACGCCAAAAAAACGCAAAAACCCACTTTTGGAATTACCGGAGACTTCGAAAAAACCAAAACTCATTTCGGATTCCGAATCCAAGAGTGAAATGGTAAACACTTCGATACAGACAAGTGATTGTGACAGTTCCCGCAAGTGTCACCACTGTTGCTGTCAAACTGACAAGAGTGACAGCTGCTGTCAGGGGCAGGTGAAGGTGATTTTCGCGCCAGCTATGATGCCTAGTATCTTCGGGGCACCATCAATTCCTTACGTTGTCAAGAGCGGCAAAGGTGGGGAAAAGGTAAGTTTTCTATAATTTCAAATCTATACATACCTACATATGCTCACGCCTGTATTCCCCTCGGGTGTAGGCAGAGGTGTTGTAATAACAACACCCACTTTTCACACAAGATGATTAAGTGCCAACGTGACAGATGGTGAGTCTACCGTCTCAGCCACTATACATACGTGTTTGAATTACTTCTCAGACATATGCAGGTTTCCTCACGATGTTTTCCTTCACCGTGAAGCACGTGGTGTGAAATCACTGTACACAAGTTTTTTAGAAAAACTTATTGGTAAGGCCCCGCTGGGATTCAAACTTGCGTCGCAGGCGACTGCTCTAACCCCAAGGCTACCACGGCTCTATCTAAGTCCCCGTCATGAATTTAAAAGTAGCTCGTGTTGGTGTCATTTCTAAAAACTATAAAACCCTTTTTTAAGTCAAAAGTAGTCTAAGTTCCTTCTCGTAACATCAGTTATTTGCCCGCAAAAATCCCGTTAAAATCGGTCTAGCCGTTTCAGAGCCTGAACGTGCACAAGAAGATATTATTCAAATAAGACACTTTGTGATTACCTACCTACCTACTAGTATATACCTACCTACTTTCATATGCATTTAGTGAAAAGCTGTTACTTTGGAATTACAAACAGACACTTCAATTTTATTTATCTGTATAGACTAGCTGTGCCCCGCGGTTTCACCCGCGTAGATTTTAATTATACGGTTGCCCGCGGATCCCTAATGTTTTTTTAAAAATCTAACCTAAGCCTAAGTTACTCCTTGCACCTTTAGCTATCCGTCAGTGAAAGTCCCGTTCAAATCCGTCCAGCCGTTTCGGAGATTACCCGGAACAAACAGACAGACAGACAGACAGACGGACAGACAGAGAAAAAATTTAAAACTTGGTTTTTCGGTGTCAGTAGCGTGTATACTTTCATATGCATTTAGTGAAAAGCTGTTATTTTGGAATTACAAACAGATACTTCAATTTTGTTTATCTGTATAGATATAGATACGAGCTCGAGTACAGCTATTCCGTCATGGCAAGTGATAGTTGAGAAAAATAATTTTGGTAATTGATAAAAATTAAGAAACCAATTGGAATCCACCTTTAATTTTTTTTCTACTTTTATATTATGCTATTAGCTGTGCCCCGCGGTTTCTCCCGCGTACATTTAGTTTCATCCTTATGGTCGCGGAAACCTAATATTTTTAATAAATAAAAGGTAGCCTATGTCCTTTCTCAGGGTCTAAAGATTGTCTGTGCCAAATTTCATCAAAATCGGTTGAGAGGTTTAAGCGGAAAAGCGTAACAGACAGACAGAGTTACTTTCGCATTTATAATATTAGTAGGGATTTGCTGCTACGGAACCCTTCATGGCGAGTCCGACTCTCACTTGTCCGCTTTTTTAAAATACAATATTTTCCACATCCCGCACATGTAATAAGAAACCGGGTATCATCTTACCTATCCGGTTTACCTTTAAGGGCCATCCGTCTTTTTGATAAAACTTCCACTAAAGCACGTGATGAATTTATTACCGGGTTGCTTAACCGTGTATCCGGTTACTTTATCCGGTCTTAATGGGGTCTATACGCTTGTTATATTGTAACCTTAAACTATCCGGTTTTAGTATTGTATTTATAGCTTTATCGAATCAAAACATCGTGAGGAAACCTGCATATGTCAGAATCCCTAGTGCGAGTTTTCTTAAATCGCCGTGACAAGTGATCGCGTCGACGTAAACGCAGGTTTGTATGGGCTTAGAATAGTGTCATGTTTAGGCCGACAGAGGCGCTGTTCCGATCCTATACAAATCTGCGTTTACGTCGACGCGGTGACTTGTGACGGCGATTTTAAAACTAAAAAAACTCGCACTGGGCCCTCTAGAAGCTGCGGTAGACTGCGACGCAATATCGAATCCCAGCGGGGCCTGTGCCAATGAGTTTTTCAAAAAACTTATGTGCAGTGATTTCACACCACGTGCTTTACGGTGAAGGAAAACATCGTGAGGAAACCTGCATATGTCTGAGAAGTAATTCAAACACGTATGTATAGTGGCTGAGACAACGATGGACTCACTGTCACATTAGCACTTAATCATCTTGTGTGAAATGTGGGTGTTGTTATAACAACACCCCTGTTTACCCCTTCGGGGACCCTTCTGGGATGGCGTGAGCATATTCAATATGTATTTAAGTACTCGTTCTAGAACTCCCTCCCGACATTTACAAACAGACACTTCAATTATAATTATCTGTATATTTATATAAAACTAGCTGTGCCCCGCGGTTTCACTCGCGTAAATTTAGTTTCATACAAACTTTCACCCCCTATTTTATCCCCTTGGGGGTAGAATTAATCAAAATCCTTTGTTAGCGGATGCCTACGTCATAACATGTACCTGCATGCCAAATGTCAGCCCGATCCGTCCAGTGGTTTGGGCTGTGCGTTGATAGATCACTATGTCAGTCAGTCACCTTTGAGTTATATATAGATAGATCATCATCTCCCTGGCCTTATCCCATACATTGTTGGGGTCGGCACATGATTCAACCCGATGTGGCTGATCACCTGATTTTTATACGAAGCGACTGCCATCTGACCTTCGCAACCCCATTTTAGGAGGAAAATCTGTGATCTGGGTTAAACCAGTTGTCAGATTATTTTTAGGCCTCCGACTGACCTGTAACGATTGCCAAAGATGTTAAATTATATATAGATAGATATGCAGTTGTATTTAAAACAAAAAGACTCAACCTTCCGTATGGAAATGTTCAAAGCGAGAAAAAAGTCTATGAATAAAATTATGGCTCTGTCGGAATTTATAGCGTCTATTATGCATCGTATGTTTTGTGATGTATTTAACTGAAGCTCCCCTTTTGAATAAACCTATATGAATATATCATTAAAAGCTATATCTATACATCTATACAGATAAATAAAATTGAAGTGTCTGTATGTAATTCCTAAATAACAGCTTTTCACTAAATGCATATGAAAGTATACACGCTACTGACACTAAAAAACAAGTCATAAAATTTTTCTCTGTCTGTCTGTTTGTTCCGAGTAATACCAGAAACGGCTGGACCGATTTTAACGGGACTTTCACTGGCAGGTAGCTGATGTTTCAAGGAGTAACTTAGGCTACTTTAATTTTTAAAATTACATTACATTAGGGTTCCGCGGGTAACCCTACGCAGGTGAAATCGCAGGACACAGCTAGTCTAATGAGCCTATACATATAAATACAATTGAGGTGTCTGTTAGTGATTTCAAATGAATCACTTTTCACTAAAGCAATCGCAAGTTCGAATCCCAGCGGGGCCTGTACCAATGAGTTTTTCTAAAAACTTATGTGCAGTGATTTCACACCACGTGCTTTACGGTGAAGGAAAACATCGTGAGGAAACCTGCATATGTCTGAGAAGTAATTCAAACACGTATGTATAGTGGCTGAGACGGTGATGGACTCACCATCTGTCACGTTGGCACTTAATCTTGTGATTACAATACCTCTTCCTACCCCTTCCAAATCAGAATCATCAGAATGCCATAATTACACAGTATTATACATGCTACCGCCAGGTTCGGGAGGTTGCTTTTACTGAGAACAACCTGGCAAGAAACTCAGTAATTACTCTTTTCAAAAATATTATACAATTTAAAAAAACAAAGTAAATCACTTGAGAAATATAAGCCCATGGACACAGTTGCAATGCACAAATGTCGATAAAAATTAACATAAAGTAAAGTCTAGTAGTTGTACTTATATATAAATGCGTAGCTTGAGATGAGCAGCCCCCACAAGCAGAACCTGTTCACAAGTATGACGAGAATGACAGCCATCGCCCTCCTCTACCATTATAGAGATATGCAGGTAAATCTCGTCATACTTGTGAACAGGTGCTGCTTGTGGGGGCTGGTCATCTCAAGCTACGCATTTAGATATAAGTACAACTACTAGACTTTTCTTTATGTTAATTTTTATTGACATTTGTGCATTGGAACTGTGTCCATGGGCTTACATTTCTCCTTTAAAGGAGTAATTACTGATTTTCTTGCCAGGTTCTTCTCAGTAAAAGCAACCTTCCGAACCTGGCTGTAGCATGTATAATCCATGTCGTTCTGACGATTTGAAAGTACTTTGTAAAAAGTCTAATCGAATAAAGATATTTTTGACTTTGACTTTGAAAACCGCGGAGCACAGCTATAGCAAGATAAAGATGTTCAAATCTCTACAATTCTATTACAGCTGCTTCTAAAAGTGGGAAGCGGTGTACCCTTCCAAATGATGGATTTATATAGCTTGCAGTAATCCTTCGATTGGATATCTCACTCCCCTACGAGGTTGCATTGTCATCTATATCTATACATCAATACATCTATATACAGACAGACGGACAGAGAAAAATTTTAAACTTGGTTTTTTAGTGTCAGTTTCGTGTATACTTTCATATGCATTTAGTGAAAAGCTGTTATTTTGGAATTACAAACAGACACTTCAATTTTATTTATCTGTCATCATCATCTCCCTGGCCTTATCCCATGTATTTGGGGTCGGCACTTGATTCAACCCGATGTGGCTGATCACCTGATTTTTATACGAAGCGACTGCCATCTGACCTTCGCAACCCCTTTTTCGAGGAAAATCGGCAATCTGGGTTAAACCAGTTGTCAGACTCTCTTAGGCCTCTGACTGACCTGTAACGATTGCCAAAGATGTTAAATTGGCAACCGGGACCGACGGCTTAACGTGCTCTCCGAGGCACGGAGGCAACTCGGGCGGTCACCCATCCAACTACTGGCTAGGCGTATGGTTGCTTAACTTCGCTGATCGAATCATATGCGCAATAGCAACTGTGCCACGAGCTCCTCTTTTATTTATCTGTATAGATATAGATTTAGAGAAATACGATTGCACAGTTTTTATAGAGTCTTAGTGGCCGTAGGGTTTGAGTCAGTTCGAATCCAGGGGCCTGTACCACATACACGATACTTACATAGAAAAACCTATTTTAATTTATTTTCTCTGTCTGTCTGTTTGTTTGTTCCGGCTAATCTCCGAAACGGCTGGAGCGATTTTAACGGGACTAACACTGGCAGATAGCTTATATTACAAGGAGTAACTTAGAATACTTTGATTTTCAAAAAACATTAGGTGTCCGCGGGTCTACCATGAAATTAGCTAGTCTTTAATAAGTCCGAGTCTTTAATAACTTCGAGCCGCGACTTTACTTAAGTAAAGTCGCGGCTCGAAGTTAGTAGCTCAAGTAATAAAGCCATAACACATTAATTTCACGAATTTTAACGCGCATATAAAGAGTGTGCCTAAACCCTACACCTGATGTATACAGTATGCTATCTATACATACAGATATATAAAATTGAAGTGTCTGTTTGTAATTCCAAAATAACAGCTTTTCACTAAATGCATATGAAAGTATACACGATACTGACACTAAAAAACCAAGTTTTAAAAATTTTCTCTGTCTGTCTGTCTGTTTGTTCCGGGTAATCTCTGAAACGGCTGTACGGATTTTAACGAGACTTTCACTGGCAGGTAGCTGATGTTTCAAGGAGTAACTTAGGCTACTTTTATTTATTAAAAATATTAGGGTTCCGCGACAATAAGGAAGAAACTAAATCTACGCGATTGAAACCGCGGGGCACAGCTATTCTTTAATAAGTACCTTAAGTAAAGTCGCGGTTCGAAGTTAGTAGCTCAAGTAATAAAGCCATAACACATTCATTTCACGAATTTTAACGCGCATATAAAGAGTGTGCCTAAACCCTACACCTGATGTATACAGGGTGCTATTTATTAATATTTTTCACAAACTTTGCAAGAGAGAAAAATATTACTTACTCACTTTTAAAGTTAGTGTTTGATACCAAGTTTGATGGAATATTTAGCACCAACTTCAAAAGTAAGTAATACAAGTAAATACTAGCTGTGCCCTGCGGTTTTGGCCGCGTAGAGTTAATTTCATCCTTATTGTTGCGGAATCCTAATATTTTTGATAAATAAAAGTAGCCTAAGTTACTCCTTGAAACATCAGCAACCTGTTAGTGATAGTCCCGTTAAAATCTGTCCAGCCGTTTCAAAGATTACCCGGAACAAACAGACAGACAGACGGAGAAAATTTTTGGAAGAAGGCATTTGGTTTTTTTTTGTCAGCAGCGTGTATACTTTATAAGCATATTTTAGTGAAAAGCTGTTATTTTGGAATTACAAACCGACACTTCTATTTTATTTATCTGCATAGATGTATAGATTTACAGGTAATGAAATATACATGTTGCCAGCTGAGTTTCTTGTCGGTTGATCTCAGAAGGCTAGTTTCCAAACCGGTGTTCAATTCCTCGACATTCATAAGTGCCTTACCAGGGCCTAAACTGAATAAATTTTATTTTCATTTTCATTCATACTTTCAAATGCATTTTTTAGTGAAAAGCTGTTATTTTGGAATTACAAACCGACACTTCTATTTTATTTATCTGTAGTATACTACAAAGATAAAGTTTTTTTTAAATAATAACGTGAACTCCCTGTATAATTCGTAACAACTCACAAGGACTGTATAAAACGACTTGCGTTTTCTTTATTGCTTTTACGTGATCTACAAGGGGTAGGGTAGCAGGTTCACATCTCAAAAGTGTATTATGGCGTCTTAAGTATGAGTTACGCTGGACCAAGTCGGGCCTGGGCCGAGCTTGGGCCGTAGCTATATCTATACATCTATACAGATAAATAAAATTGAAGTGTCTGTTTGTAATTCCAAAATAACAGCTTTTCACTAAATGCATATGAAAGTATACACGCTACTGACACTAAAAAACCAAGTTTTAAATTTTTTCTCTGTCTGTCTGTTTGTTCCGGGTAATCTCTGAAACGGCTGGAAGGATTTTAACGGGACTTTCACTGGCAGGTAGCTGATGTACCAAGGAGTAACTTTAGCCACATTTATTTAAAAAAACAAGGGTTCCGCGGGCCACACATGAAATTAAATTTACGCGGGTGAAACCGCGGGGCACTAATTATTTGTTTAAATGAACTTAAGCTAAGTTACTCCTTGTTAGCCTTCATCTGCCAGTGAAAGTCTTGTTAAAATCGGTCCTGCCGTATTGGAAATTATCCAGAGGAAACAACAACAGACAGGCAGACAGACATTTTAAATTGGTTTTATGTCATTACCTGATCATCATCTCCCTGACCTTATCCCATGTATTTGGGGTCAGCACTTGATTCAACCCGATTTGGCTGATCACCTGATTTTTATGCGAAGCGACTGCCATCTGGCTTTCGTAACCCCTTTTTTCGAGGAAAATCGATAATCTGGGTTAAACCAGTTGTCAGACTTTCTTAGGCCTCTGACTGACCTGTAACGATTGCCAAAGATGTTAAATTGTCAACCGGGACCGACGGCTTAACGTGCTCTCCGAGGCACGGAGGGAACTCCCGCGGTCACCCATCCAACTACTGGCTAGGCTTATGGTTGCTTAACTTCGCTGATCGCATCATATGCGCAATAGCAACTGTGCCACGAGCTCCTCATTGTCATTACCGTATATACTTTCATAATATGCATTTAGTAAACTCTTTTATTTTTGAATTACTTCAATTTTATTTGTCTTTAAAAATTCTATGATAGTTTTGAAAATGAGTTTCTTGCCAGGTTTCTCAGTAAAAACAACCTGGGATTTGAACTTGCGTCGGTTGTGTAGCGGACGACTGCTCAAACCCTATTATTTATAGATCGAACTAGCTAATTTTATCCCCTTGGGGGTAGAATGAATCAAAATCCTTTCTTAGCGTATGCCTACGTCATAACATGTACCTGCATGCCAAATGTCAGCCCGATCCGTTCAGTGGTTTGGGCTGTGCGTTGATAGATCACTATGTCAGTCAGTCAGTCAGTCAGTCACCTTTGAGTTATACAGGGAGTCGGAGAAAAAGGAACAGTTGTCTTCTAGAAGTTGTAGGGTAATATGAATATATCACTATGTTGAAGTCGTAAAATATCTAGCTCCAACGATAACGTAGTTATAGGCTATGGTTGCTAAGGGCCGAAGAGCTCGCGGCCTTAAGCGATTGAATGAACGCGCGCCCGCGTAAAAACGTAGTTAGATTTCACGTGAATAACTCTACGTTACAGCTGTTTTTAATGCGAAAATAAGGTCTTGATATGGTCAACTTTGAACGTCAATTACTCGAAAGCGGAAGAAGATATTTTTGTCATAATAATTTTAATTGCTTCCTAAAATTATACCCTATCACATATTTTAACAGCTGGCCTGATTTCCCCGACACCCTGTATATTGTGTTCGTGTTCCACAAATTGACATCTCTCTTCAAACAAGCTTTTGACGCCGGTGAAATAAATAAAACTTCAATGAATCATGCAAATTATTTACATTATATTCAAAAACAAGAGTTTTTCTTATCCCTGGGAGAAGGGCGAGTTCCTGTTGGTCCTCATTGTGTACATACCATCCATTCTGAAAGGAAGAAAACATTAGTTTTTATACCACAAAGGTGGGAGAAGTATCGTGGCCTTGGGGTTAGAGCAGTCGCCTACGCAAGCGTTCGAATCCCAGCGGGGCCTGTACCAATGAGTTTTTCTAAAAACTTATGTGCAGTGATTTCACACCACGTGCTTTGCGGTGAAGGAAAACATCGTGAGGAAACCTGCATATGTCTGAGAAGTAATTCAAACACGTATGTATAGTGGCTGAGACGGCGATAGACTCACCATCTGTCACGTTGGCATTTAATCTTGTGTGAAAAGTGTGTGTTGTTATTGCAACACCTCTGCCTACACCCGAGGGGAATACAGGCGTGATCATAATGTTTGTATGGTAGCAAAAAACTTTAATTTTGGGATTAAAACAGACACTACAATTTTATTTATCTGTATTGCTATATAGTAACTCACCCGTATTTGATATCAAGCCCGCCGAGGCGTAGGGAAATTCCATTGCAGTTACCGCTCTGAGCCTGTGCCAGTGTCTCGCACCGTCTTCCTGTGAAACCTCCGGTCACCATTGATTCCGCGAGGTATTCATAAGACCTGAAATAACATTACATATCTTCATAGTGTGTTCTTGTCTTCTATTCCTCTCTATCAGCCGTCATATCTGTATTCACTCCCTTAGCCATATCATCATAATCCTCCTGTCCTTATCCCATGTTATTTGTGGTCGGCGCAATGTGTTCTTCTCTTCCATTTCTCTCTATCAGCCGTCATATCTGTATTCACTCCCTTAGCCATATCATCATAATCCTCCTGTCCTTATCCCATGTTATTTGTGGTCGGCGCAATGTGTTCTTCTCTTCCATTTCTCTCTATCAGCCGTCATATCTGTATTCACTCCCTTAGCCATATCATCATAATCCTCCTGTCCTTATCCCATGTTATTTGTGGTCGGCGCAATGTGTTCTTCTCTTCCATTCCTCTCTATCAGCCGTCATATCTGTATTCACTCCCTTAGCCATATCATCATCATCCTCCTGTCCTTATCCCATGTTATTTGTGGTCGGCGCAATGTGTTCTTCTCTTCCATTCCTCTCTATCAGCCGTCATATCTGTATTCACTCCCTTAGCCATATCATCATAATCCTCCTGTCCTTATCCCATGTTATTTGTGGTCGGCGCAATGTGTTCTTCTCTTCCATTCCTCTCTATCAGCCGTCATATCTGTATTCACTCCCTTAGCCATATCATCATAATCCTCCTGTCCTTATCCCATGTTATTTGTGGTCGGCGCAATGTGTTCTTCTCTTCCATTCCTCTCTATCAGCCGTCATATCTGTATTCACTCCCTTAGCCATATCATCATAATCCTCCTGTCCTTATCCCATGTTATTTATGGTCGGCGCAATGTGTTCTTCTCTTCCATTCCTCTCTATCAGCCGTCATATCTGTATTCACTCCCTTAGCCATATCATCATAATCCTCCTGTCCTTATCCCATGTTATTTGTGGTCGGCGCAATGTGTTCTTCTCTTCCATTCCTCTCTATCAGCCGTCATATCTGTATTCACTCCCTTAGCCATATCATCATAATCCTCCTGTCCTTATCCCATGTTATTTGTGGTCGGCGCAATGTGTTCTTCTCTTCCATTCCTCTCTATCAGCCGTCATATCTGTATTCACTCCCTTAGCCATATCATCATAATCCTCCTGTCCTTATCCCATGTTATTTATGGTCGGTGCAATGTGTTCTTCGCTTCTAAGCGAAGCATGAGGATAACGTTACATTGTCTAATCCTACAGTCACGTGACATATGTCATTCCCGTACATTTTGTATGTTTTCTACAAGCGAAGCGTGAGGATAATGTTACTTTGTCTACAGACTTTTATAATAATAATAATAATAAAACTATTTATTGATAACAAAAAAAGACGGCAACAATTCAAATAAAAATGACAAAAAAAAAATAGAATATACAAAAAAGAATACACAAAAACTAAAGTTAAAAACTAGTATCATTATGGTGCAAAGTGGTAAGTTTTAAGAGTTTTGGTACCTTTGATGATTGCAAATGGAAGTGAGACATCCAGGCATGCTGGTTCCCCCGTTGGGGTACATGTCCACGTTGGCGATGGGCTCCTGCACACCCAGAGAACTGGTGTGGATCACCTCGGTGTACTGAGCGTCGGTGGATTGGAAATAGGTGTCAGCGTCCCAGCGTTCGGATGGATCGCAAGCTGTCAACGAAATATCATCATTGTATAATATCTCCAGCGGTAGGCAGAGGTGTTGTAATAACAACACACACTTTTCACACAAGATGATTAAGTGCCAACGTGACAGATGGTGAGTCCATCGCCGTCTCAGCCACTATACATACGTGTTTGAATTACTTCTCAGACATATACAGGTTTCCTCACGATTTTTTCCTTCACCGTAAAGCACGTGGTGTGAAATCAGTGAACATAAAATCCTCATATTTTGGACAATTCACAAAATATCTTTATAAGTTACTAGCCGTGCCCTGCGGTTTCACCCGCGTAGATTAGGTTCATGCTAAAACACTCCTTGAAACATCAGCAACTGCCAGTGAAAGTCCCGATAAAATCGGTCCAGCCGTTCACGCCTGATGTCGTGACCAAGGGAAATGGATTCATTTTTATATATGTATAAGATATTCTTGTAAAGTTTCATTAAAATCCATTCAGTAGTTTTTACGTGACAGAGTAACAACAAACATACATACTTACAAACTTTTGCGTTTATGGTATAAGCATTCATTACATAGAATGGAGCCCCAATACTGGACTAAGACATTCGAAGCAGTTCATAGGCACTTGGGGTGAGAGCCAAGGCAGAAAGCTATACAGCTGAACAGATGTCAGCTTAGGCAACTCACAGGGGCACTAACAGGTCATTATGGGACAAAAGAACATCTTCATAAGATGAATCTATCTAATGATGTGGTATGTAGGTACTGTCAATCAGAAGCCGAAACCATGAGTCACCTAATATGCACTTGCGATGCACTGGCCAAATGGCGAATGGACTGGGTAAGGCGTATCCGAAACCAGAGGACTACTAGCTCTTCACCATGGGCAAGATCTGGCGGCTTGTTCAGGGAGTATTTGAGGAGTCAGGTACGTAGAGCATATGGGCAAGGGCGGCATAAAAGATCCCAAGGGTCGACGTGCGACGGGCAACCGGACCCAATAATGCCACAACAAGATAAGATATGATATAAGCAGGATTATTTCAAGAATTAGGCAGTTCCCTAGCTTATATTTAAACTATGGTAGTGGCTTACTATCAAGCGGACTTTTTCGCTTCGCTATAAAACCCTTACCATAGACGATAGAAGGTTCTCCGTTCATGGTTCTGCCTAAGATGCCCGCAGCGTGCCCACCGACGCTGTAACCAGCGATGTAATAACTACTGGGGTTCGCTCCTGTCACTTCATTCATCCAGTCTATAAAAGCAGCGGCTGCCACGGCTGTCAAAAATAATAAGTATTATTAGACGTCTGTCAATAAATTGTTTCTCCACTCGCTACATAGATGGCGCTACTCGCTAACAAATGCGAAGTTTGAGTACAAATACACGAGAACCTAAATCGCGCAATAAGAGTTTTCAAGCGCATTGCAGTATATATACAAGTGTCCAACTAGAACAGTTGGAGCCGGTGTTCCCCAGACATGACACCCGCCTCAATGGAAGATCTTGTCTTTGCTGGGGATGACACTGATCACTCGCTCTCCACACAGTATATATACAAGTGTCCAACTAGAACAGTTGGAGCCGGTGTCCCCCAGACATGACACCCGCCTCAATGGAAGATCTTGTCTTTGCTGGGGATGACACTGCTCACTCGCTCTCCACACAGTATATATACAAGTGTCCAACTAGAACAGTTGGAGCCGGTGTTCCCCAGACATGACACCCGCCTCAATGGAAGATCTTGTCTTTGCTGGGGATGACACTGATCACTCGCTCTCCACACAGTATATATACAAGTGTCCAACTAGAACAGTTGGAGCCGGTGTCCCCCAGACATGACACCCGCCTCAATGGAAGATCTTGTCTTTGCTGGGGATGACACTGCTCACTCGCTCTCCACACAGTATATATACAAGTGTCCAACTAGAACAGTTGGAGCCGGTGTTCCCCAGACATGACACCCGCCTCAATGGAAGATCTTGTCTTTGCTGGGGATGACACTGATCACTCGCTCTCCACACAGTATATATACAAGTGTCCAACTAGAACAGTTGGAGCCGGTGTTCCCCAGACATGACACCCGCCTCAATGGAAGATCTTGTCTTTGCTGGGGATGACACTGATCACTCGCTCTCCACACAGTATATATACAAGTGTCCAACTAGAACAGTTGGAGCCGGTGTTCCCCAGACATGACACCCGCCTCAATGGAAGATCTTGTCTTTGCTGGGGATGACACTGATCACTCGCTCTCCACACAGTATATATACAAGTGTCCAACTAGAACAGTTGGAGCCGGTGTTCCCCAGACAAGACACCCGCCTGAATGGAACATCTTGTCTTTGCTGGGGATGACACTGATCACTCGCTCTCCACACAGTATATATACAAGTGTCCAACTAGAACAGTTGTAGCCGGTGTTCCCCAGACATGACACCCGCCTCAATAGAAGATCTTGTTTTTGCTGGGATGAGTATGATCACACGCTCTCCACACATCTTTATTTGATTAGATTCTATACAAAGTACTTTCAAATCGTCAGAAGTTCAAAATAATACATTATACATGATTATAAATGTTACCACCGGGATCGAAAGGTTGCTTTTGTTGAGCAGAACCCGGCTAGAAACTCAACAAATACTCTTTAAAAAATATAATATAAAGTTGAATGGTTGCAGTATTTATATCCCATGGACACAGTTACAAATTACAATGCTCATTTTTTTAAGTAATAATAAAAAAAATACAAATATTTTTGAGCATGGCAATATGTAGCCTACATTGTGTAGAAAAATAAAGACTAACTAGGCACTAGTTCTGTAACCATGTGGGAAATCCGGATCTGATGGCATCCCAGAGAAATCTGGGGAGCTTTTAGTACTAGCGGACGCCACGCGTTTTCACCCTTGTAGTTCCCGTTCCCGTGGGAGTACGGGGATAAAATATAGCCTATATTAATCAGTGATAATGTAGCATTCAAATGATGTAAGAATTTTTCAAATAGGTCTAGTAGTTTCGGAGCCTATTCAATGCAAACAAACAAACAAGTCTTTCCTCTATATAATATTCTGATGTACTCGTATAACCTATATTATTGTAAAGCTTTATTAACATACTGACTCGCGAATGCGAATGCGAATGTATAAGTTTTAATGAAAATTAATTATTAAGTCCAAAGTAAAATAATGAATAAATAATACCAAAATGATAAAGTGAAGGCTGTTAATGTGCTTATGAGGTAGAGTTACTTTTCTTGCATTTAAAACATAACAAATGAATGGATTTTGATTTTATTGACCTACAATCTTCAAATTGTTTTTTTTCTGATATTCGTATTCGCAAAACATTCGCAGAAATTTTGCGAATGCGAATGCGAATATCCGTTACATCACTGATACATTCAGTAGTGTTTACGTGAATGAGTAACAAACATACGTACTTACAAACTTTCCCGTTTACAATGTCAAGTATGGGTTAAGAATCCTTACCAGCTCGTCCGGCGTTGGGTCCCCAATAAGCCATGGCACTCCAATCCAATACAATTACATTCTCAACACCAGCAGCCAAGAGTGCTGAAAACATTAAATACATTTATTAATACAACTAGCTGTGCACTGCGGTTACACCCGCGTAGATTTAGTTTCATGCTTCGTGTCGTAAAACCCTAATACTTTTAAAAAATAAAAGTAGCCTAAGTTACTCCTTGAAACATCAGCTACCTACCAGTGAAAGTCCCGTTTAAATCCGTCCAGCCGTTTCAGAGATTACCCGGAACAAACAGACAGACATACAGACGGACAGACAGAGAAAAATTATAAAACTTGGTTTTTCAGTGTCCGTAGCGTGTTGACTTTCATATGCATTTAGTGAAAAACTGTTATTTTGGAATTACAAACAGACACTTCATTTTTATTTATCTGTATAGGTTAGTGTGGATAAAATACACACTTACCAGGCACCAACACTTGGTTAAAGTCATTAGTAAGGGAGCCTAAGAAGCCGTGGATGAGGACGAACGTTCTTCCATTAGGGTTGAAGTTGCTTTGCAGAAGACGATCAGCGTCTCCGAAGATCAAATACCTGGTTACTGTTGGGTTCATTCTGCAATCAATAACAAAACATATACTCACGCCTGTATTCCCCTCGGGTGTAGGCAGAGGTGTTGTAATAACAACACACACTTTTCACACAAGATGATTAAGTGACAACGTGACAGATGGTGAGTCTATCGCCGTCTCAGCCACTATACATACGTGTTTGAATTACTTCTCAGACATACGCAGGTTTCCTCACGTTGTTTTCTATCTCTGTTTCGGAGATTACCGGGAAGAAACAGATAGACAGAAAAAAAATATAGTTTTTTTTATGTTGGTATATTATACTTTCTAGTTAGAGGAGCTCGTGGCACAGTTGCTATTGCGCATGTCATTCGATCAGCGAAGTTAAGCAACCATACGCCTAGCCAGTAGTTGGATGGGTGACCGCCCGAGTTCCCTCCGTGCCTCGGAGAGCACGTTGAGCCGTCGGTCTCGGTTGCCAATTTATCATCTTTGGCAATCGTTATAGGTCAGTCAGAGGCCTCAAATAGTCTGACAATTGGTTTAACCCAGATCACTGATTTTTCTCGTTAAAGGGGTTGCGAAGGTCAGATGGCAGTCGCTTCGTATAAAAATCAGGTGATCAGCCACATCGGGTTGAATCAAGTGCCGACCCCAAATACATGGGATAAGGCCAGGGAGATGATGGTATATTATACTTTCATATTCATTTAGCTGTCAATTGGAAACAAACAGACACTTCTATTTTGTTTATCTGTATAGATTGTAACATAATTTATTTACACGGGATGTAATTACGAGTATAATTAGTGATTAAACACTTGTTATGAAAATCTAATCGCAAAAGATAATTTTAAAATGATAACTTATCAGAAATTATTTTTAATTACATCCAGATGATTTTGATTTTATACATAACTAGCTGTACCCCGTGGTTTCACCCGAGAAGGTTTAGTTTCATCCTTATGGTCGCGGAACCCTAATATCTATACAGATAAATAAAATTGAAGTGTCTGTTTGTAATTCCAAAATAACAGCATTTCACTAAATGCATATGAAAGTATACACGCTACTGACACTAAAAAACCAAGTTTTAAAATTGGCTCTGTCTGTCTGTCTGTTCCGGGTAATCTCTGAAACGGCTGGACGGATTTTAACGGGACTTTCACTGGTAGGTAGCTGATGTTTCAAGGAGTAACTTAGCCCACAGCCAGTAAAGAATAATAAAGAAAAGTATTAGAAATCACTTTAATCCAACTTACGGTGTCAAAAGATGCATCTGAATATTATTCTGGTCGTTGTAAGTACTCAGTTTCTGTACATCACTGATCTTCAGCCAGGTGTCGACCAGGTGAGGAGTTCCATCATCAGCTCGCAGGTACCTGTACCGGGGCCCTTCAGGGTCCGTCTTCATGATCACTGGATCTTTGGTAGGTAGGGCTGGAAAAAATTAGGCGTATGTTATCAGGGCAGTAAAGAGTAACATTATCCCCACGCTTCGCTAGTAGAAACGATACAAAATGTACGGGAATGACATATGTCACGTCACAGATTTTTATCTATCGATTTTAATCAGTGGTCAGCAATGGATAGCTACATCATCAGCGAGTAACATAGGTTATATTTTATCCCCGCACTCCCACGGGAACGGGAAATACGCGGGTTAAACCTCGTGACGTCTGCTAGTCTATACAGATAAATACAATTGAAGTGTCTGTTTGTAACTCCAAAATAACAGCTTTTCACTAAATGCATATGAAAGTATACACACGTTTTAAAATTGTTCTCTGTCTGTCCGTCTGTTTGTTTGATCCGGGTAATCTGAAACGGCTGGACCGATTTTAACGGGACTTTCACTGGCAGGTAGCTGATGTTTCAAGGAGTAACTTAGGCTACTTTTATTCATCAAAAATATTAGGGTTCCGCGAAAATAGGGATGAAACTAATTCCACGCGGGTGAAACCGCGGGGCACAGCTAGACATCTATATAATAATTGAAATATTACCTACTAAAGGGAGTCCCTGTAGACGAGGTTCCGAAGATACTGGCAGCATTCCCCCTTCGAATGACTACACTAATTCTTTGTCCGAGGTAGCTGCCAGCTCTTCAGAGTGCCTAGTGCGAGTTTTCTTAAAATCGCCGTCACAAGTGATCGCGTCGACGTAAACGCAGATTAGTATGGGCTCACAATAGTGTCATGTTTAGGCCGACAGAGGCGCTGTTCCGATCCTATACAAACCTGCGTTTACGTCGACGCGGCGACTTGTGACGGCGGCAGTGAACAACTCGCACTAGGCCCTCAGGTGACAGACAGACAGAGTCTTAGTAATAGGGTGTTTAAAATAAGTTTGATCCAACATACCTGAAGCGAGACCCAGCCCGCAAACCAGAAGTACAAAAACCATCCCCGACATAGCTGCGATATCTTAATGCAGTATTATAGTGCATACGTAACATGTATATATACTAAAGATATATGAAGATACCGATACGATAGGAGATATATCTATATCTACACATCTATATACAGATATATAAAATTAAAATGTCTGTTTGTTATTTCAAAATTGACAGCTTTTCACTAAATGCATATGGAAGTGCAGTTTCACCCGCGTAAATTTAGTTTCATACAAACTTTCATCCCCTATTTCATCCCCTTGGGGGTAGAATTAATCAAAATCCTTTGTTAGCGGATGCCTACGTCATAACATGTACCTGCATGCCAAATGTCAGCCCGATCCGTCCAGTGGTTTGGGCTGTGCGTTGATAGATCACTATGTCAGTCAGTCAGTCACATTTGACTTATATATATTTAGATAATGGTACTACCAAAACGACTGGACAGATTTTAACAAGACTTTCACTGGTAGATAGCTAATGTAACAAGGAGTAACTTAGGTTAGATATATTAAAAACCCGCGGTTTCACCCGCGTAGATTTAGTTTCATCCTTGTCGCGGAACCCTAATATTCTTAATAACTAAATGTAGCCTAAGTTACTCCTTCAAACATCAGCTACCTGCCAGTGAAGGTCCCGTTAAAATCGGTCCAGCCGTTTCAGAGATGACCCGGAACAAACAGACAGAGAAAAATTTTAAAACTTGGTTTTTTAGTGTCATTAGCGTGTATACTTTCATATGCATTTAGTGAAAAGCTGTTATTTTGGAATTACAAACAGACACTTCAATTTTATTTATCTGTATGAAAATGAAAATGAAAATGATTTATTCAGTTTAGGCCCTGGTAAGGCACTTATGAATGTCGAGGAATTTACCACCGGTTCGGAAACTAGCCTTCTGAGAAGAACCGGCAAGAAACTTAGCTGGCATCATGTACATTTCATTACACAGCAAAATAATAATAATTACAAAAAAAACATCATAAATTATTCACAATAGTGAAAATTGTATCAGCATGCATGTGTAAAAAATAATAATTAAAAACGTAAAAACAATACCAAATGATTTACATATCATGTTTGCATACCATGTCATTGCCAGGAGCTACTTGTGCAGAGTTTTAATTCCATATGTCTTTATCATTTATGTAATCCGAAATTGTATAATAAGCTTTCTTCATCAGTACAGTTTTAATGTGTGTCTTAAATTTATCATATAGATGTATGTATGTATAGATGTATAGATAACATTGGGGTTCCGCGGGCTATCCATGGAACCAAGTCTACGCGGGTGAATTCTCGGGGCACAACTAGTTGAGATATATAACTGATAGAAATCACATCAGTATTCAGCTTAGTAGCTGTACCTATAATGATTCCTATCTGCTGATATCATTTGTAAGCTTGCACGTGCTATTAGGTGGTCAATAATATATCAAAATACAAAATATCTTTATTCGATTACACATACATATACTCACGCCTGTATTCCCCTCGGGTGTAGGCAGAGGTGTTGTAATAACAACACACACTTTTCACACAAGATGATTAAGTGTCAGTGAGTCCATCGCCGTCTCAGCCACTATACATACGTGTTTGAATTACTTCTCTGGTACTGAAAATCATTGTTACAGGCTCCGCTGGGATTCGAACTTGCGTCGCTTGCCTAGCAGGCGACTGCGTTAACCCAAAGGCCACCACGGCTCTTTATTTGATTAGACTTCTTCCAAAGTACTGTCAAATCGTCAGAAGGACACAACAATTATATTGTACATGATGATTATAAATGTTACCACCGGGGTCGGAAGGATGCTTTTGTTGAGAAGAACCCGGCAAGAAACTCAGTAAGTAATGACTCTAAGATAATATTATCAACTAGCTGTAGATTTGGTTTCATCCTTATTGTCGCGGAACCCTAATATTTTTAATAAATAAAAGTTAACTTAAGGTAATCCTTGAAACACCAGCTACCTACCAGTGAAAGTCCCGTTAAAATCCGTTCAGCCGTTTCAGAGATTACCCGGAACAAACAGACAGACAGAGAAAAAATTTAAAACTTGGATTTTTTGTGTCAGTATCGTGTATACTTTCATATGCATTTAGTGAAAAGCTGTTATTTTGGAATTACAAACAGATACTTAAATTTTATTTATCTGTATAGATATAGATGTATAGATAGGAAAGGTTTGTGTGTATGTTTGTAACGAATTGGCTCAAAAAGTATGGTCCGATTTTAAAAGTTTTTCGTCCATTTGAATGCTACATTATCACTGATTAATATAGGCTATATTTTATCCCCGTACTCCCACGGGAACGGGAACTACGCGGGTGAAAGCGCGTGGCAACATAAATCACAATGTAAGAAATATAAGCCCATGGACACAGTTCCAATGCACAAATGTCGATAAAAATTAACATAAAGATAAGTCCAGTAGGTGTACTTATATGTAAATGCGTAGCTTGAGATGACCAGCCCCCACAAGCAGCACCTGTTCACAAGTATGACGAGAATTAGATATTAAATACATAAAAGAATATTGTATTAAGGTGTCCGTCCCTGATAGGTCAAAGGGTCGGACAATAATATTTTCTTTACTTAGCTGCGGTGAGAGATAGGAACACCCTATGAAAGACTTTTATACTTGGCCCGGACAGACGACGAGAGAAGTATAATAATCTATACAGATAAATAAAATTGAAGTGTCTGTTTTTGTAATTCCAAAATAACAGCTTTTCACTAAATGCATATGAAAGTATACACGCTACTGACACGAAAAAACCAAGTTTTAAAAATTTTCTCTGTCTGTCTGTTTGTTCCGGGTAATCTCTGAAACGGCTGGACGGATTTTAACTTTCACTGGTAGGTAGCTGATGTTTCAAGGAATAACTTAGGCTACTTTTATTTATTAAAAATACTAGCGTTCCGCGACAATAAGAAAGAAACTAAATCTACGCGGGTGAAACCGCGCGGCACAGCTAGTATGACAATATGATTTTATACAAGAGAGGGTTTTAGAGTTAATTCCATGGATGACCCGCGGAACCCTATTTTTAATAAAAGTAGCCTGAATTACTCCCTGTAAAATTAGCTATCTGTCAGTGAAAGTCCCGTTAAAATTGGTCCAGCCGTTTCAGAGATCAGCAGGAACAAACAGACAGACAGACTGAGAACTTAAAATTAATTTTTTTTTAATGTCTGTACCGTATATACTTTTATATGCATTCCGTAAATAGCTGTTATTTTGGTTTACGAACAGACAGTCAAATTTTATTTATCTGTATAGATGCGACCTACCTCTTCCACCTGTTCGTACCAATGACATATTATACTCACGCCTGTATTCCCTCGGGTGTAGGCGGAGGTGTTGTAATAACAACACACACTTTTCACACAAGATTAAGTGCCAACGTGACAGATGGTGAGTCCATCGCCGTCTCAGCCACTATACATACGTGTTTGAATTACTTCTCAGATATATGCAGGTTTCCTCACGATGTTTTCCTTCACCGTAAAGCACGTGGTGTGAAATCACAGTACATTAGTTTTTTCAGAAATACTCATTGGTACAAGGCTGCTGGGATTCGATCGTCGCTATAAAATAGTTTTTATTTTAATCCCTACTATAACACTTTTCGTTCTGGCTGTCCCTCTCGGTCATGTTTTCTTAGGGTGAGTGTCCGTGTATTGATAAGACCGTGGGTCACTTAAGTATAGGCTATGTATTAACTAGCTTCATCCAGTGACTTGGTCTACTTTAGTCACAATCAACTTATTAACTCCTTGTCCGTTATGTGCGCCTGGTACTTCGTGTACCATATCATCATCTCCCTGGCCTTATCCCATACATTGTTGGGGTCGGCACTTGATTCAACCCGATGTGGCTCCATGTTAGTCACAATCAACTTATTAACTCCTTGTCCGTTATGTGCGCCTGGTACTTCGTGTACCATATCATCATCTCCCTGGCCTTATCCCATACATTGTTGGGGTCGGCACTTGATTCAACCCGATGTGGCTCCATGTTAGTCACAATCAACTTATTAACTCCTTGTCCGTTATGTGCGCCTGGTACTTCGTGTACCATACCATCATCTCCCTGGCCTTATCCCATACATTGTTGGGGTCGGCACTTGATTCAACCCGATGTGGCTCCATGTTAGTCACAATCAACTTATTAACTCCTTGTCCGTTATGTGCGCCTGGTACTTCGTGTACCATATCATCATCTCCCTGGCCTTATACCATACATTGTTGGGGTCGGCACTTGATTCAACCCGATGTGGCTCCATGCTAGTCACAATCAACTTATTAACTCCTTGTCCGTTATGTGCGCCTGGTACTTCGTGTACCATATCATCATCTCCCTGGCCTTATCCCATACATTGTTGGGGTCGGCACTTGATTCAACCCGATGTGGCTCCATGTTAGTCGCAATCAACTTATTAACTCCTTGTCCGTTATGTGCGCCTGGTACTTCGTGTACCATATCATCATCTCCCTGGCCTTATCCCATACATTGTTGGGGTCGGCACTTGATTCAACCCGATGTGGCTCCATGTTAGTCACAATCAACTTATTAACTCCTTGTCCGTTATGTGCGCCTGGTACTTCGTGTACCATATCATCATCTCCCTGGCCTTATCCCATACATTGTTGGGGTCGGCACTTGATTCAACCCGATGTGGCTCCATGTTAGTCACAATCAACTTATTAACTCCTTGTCCGTTATGTGCGCCTGGTACTTCGTGTACCATATCATCATCTCCCTGGCCTTATCCCATACATTGTTGGGGTCGGCACTTGATTCAACCCGATGTGGCTCCATGTTAGTCACAATCAACTTATTAACTCCTTGTCCGTTATGTGCGCCTGGTACTTCGTGTACCATATCATCATCTCCCTGGCCTTATCCCATACATTGTTGGGGTCGGCACTTGATTCAACCCGATGTGGCTCCATGTTAGTCACAATCAACTTATTAACTCCTTGTCCGTTATGTGCGCCTGGTACTTCGTGTACCATATCTTTTCTAACGACAAAATAAAGTCGTCAGTCTACCCGTCTCTCTTTAACGCTTAAGAACACAGTGATTAGCGAAAAAGTTTTGTAAGAGGACCCATTTGTATGCTTATTAGCGCCACTTCAGATGGCCGGAGATCTTCCCCTTGTGTTTGATGTGGGGTGCAAGTGATAAAATATCACCGGTTTATCAATTCATTTCCAAAATATCTTTACTTGAGTCTTTTAACAAAGTACTTTCAAGTCGGAACGACATAATTATACATGCTATCGCCAGGTTCGGATATTATTATTTTAACATAGGATACTTTTAATTTAGAAAAAAACTAGCTTTGCTTCGCGGTTTCACCCGCGTAGATTTATTTTCATCCTTATTGTCGCGGAACGCTACAATTTTTGATAAATAAAAGTAGCCTAAGTTACTTCTTGAAACATCAGCTACCTACCAGTGAAGGTCTCGTTTAAATCCATCCAGCGGTTTCAGAGATTACCCGGAACAAACAGACAGACAGACAGACAGAGAAACAATTTAAAACTTGGTTTTTTAGTGTCAGTAGCGTGTATACTTTCATATGCATTTAGTGAAAAGCTGTTATTTTGGAATTACAAACAGACACTTCTATTTTATTTATCTGTATAGATAAAAGAAATATTCTTCTTACGCGGGTATAAATATCGAATCGAAATATCGAAGGTTTAGACACAGGTGTGCTTACATTACACCCTTATTTCACCAGTTATATTTAAGTCCCATGTAATAGTAGAACCTACTGCCACTAACCGGCCACTAATACAGTCTGTGGGCTACTGGGGAATTACAGATGGGATAACCAATAGCCCTTTACCCGTCAAAGTCAAAGTCAAAAATATCTTTATTCGATTAGACTTTTTACAAAGTACTTTCAAATCGTCAGAACGACATGGATTATACATGCTACTGCCAGGTTCGGAAGGTTGCTTTTACTGAGAAGAACCTGGCAAGAAACTCAATAATTACTCTTTTAAAACTATTATACAATTTTTAAAACAAAGTAAATCACTTGAGAAATGTAAGCCCATGGACACAGTTCCAATGCACAAATGTCAATAAAAATTAACATAAAGAAAAGTCTAGTAGTTGTACTTATATCTAAATGCGTAGCTTGAGATGACCAGCCCCCATAAGCCCCGACTCGGGCATCTAACACAGCGCTTAGAATATTTGACAAAAAAGTCTTCAATGCTCGTCGCTTGTAACTTGCACCGCTTTAATATTAAAGTAAAAAAACCGACAAACTAATTAGAAAGGACATTTTCATGCTGCCTTATAAGACCTTTGAGTAACTTTCTTAATATCTTATAGGCTTTAGTACGTTTTAGAAGAAGGTTAAGAAAAAATGCGATCGAAACATCCCAGCGGTGCCTGTACCCATGAGTTTTTCTAAAAACGTATGTGCAGTGATGTCACACAGCTTTACGGCGAAGGAAAACATCGTGAGGAAACCTGCATGTCTGAGAAGTAATTCAAACACGTATGTATAGTGGCTGAGACGGCGATAGACTCATCTGTCACGTTGGTCACCCCAAAGGGGTAGGTAGAGGTGTTGTAATAACAACACACACTTTTCATAAAACATGGTTAACGTGTCTGTGAGTCCATCGCCGTCTCAGGCACTATATATACGTGTTTGAATTACTTCTCAGACATATGCAGGTTTCCTCACGATGTTTTCCTTCACCGTAAAGCACGTGGTGTGAAATCACTGCACATAAGTTTTTAGAAAAACTCATTTGTATTTGCGTCGCTTGAGTAGCAGGCGACTGCTTAAACACCGCGGCCACCACGGTTTTTTTTATCGAAAAAGCCTTAAAAGTCAAGATAATCCCTTTTTATTTAAATTGTCTCGTTAAGAAACATTGCATATTCATACTGAAATGAATAATTAATGTCATTGTTTTATCTCAACAAGGGGAGCGGTGGAACACGTCGAATTTAGCAGAAACTAGCTGTGCCCTGAATAGACTTAATTGCATAGGTGTCTCGCGGAACCCTGATGATTTTTTTTTAATTACAAGTAGCTTAAATAATCCTTGAAAAATTTGCTATCCGCTGGTGAAAGTCCCGTTAAAATCGGGTCAGTCGTTTCGGAGATTAGCCGGAACAAACAGACAGAAAGAGAAAATTAAGAATTGTGTTTTTTTTAATGGCAGTGTCGTATTTACTTTCATATACATTTAGTGAAAAGCTGTTATTTTGGAATTACAAACAGACGCTTCAATTTTATTTATCTGTATAGATGTATAGATTACCTAGCTGTGCCCCGCGGTTTCACCCGCGTAAATTTAGTTTCATACAAACTTTCATCCCGTATTTTATCCCCTTGGGGGTAGAATTAATCAAAATCCTTTCTTAGCGGATGCCTACGTCATAACATGTACCTGCATGCCAAATGTCAGCCCGATCCGTCCAGTGGTTTGGGCTGTGCGTTGATAGATCACTATGTCAGTCAGTCAGTCACCTTTGAGTTATATATATTTAGATATGTAGACAGAGAATTTTTTTTAAACTTGGTTTTTTAGTCTCAGTAGCGTGTATACTTTCATATGCATTTAGTGAAAAGCTGTTTTGGAATTACAAATAGATACTTCAATTGTATTTATCTGTATAGATGTAAAGATTTTATGTGGGCAGCATGTAATATATTGTTTTTTTGTGAATTTGGTTGACTTTTCAACCACTTCTATCATAAATTGCTGCACCGATTTTTCTCAAATTTAATGTCATTTGAAGCTTCACTAGACAGGCTTTTAAGGCCATTAGTAGCGGTGCCAAGTCTAGGTTAGGTCGATGACTAAGGTATTATCTATCTATACAGATAAATAAAATTGAAGTGTCTGTTTGTAATTCCAAAATAACAGCCTTTCACTAAATGCATATGAAAGTATACACGATACTGACACTAAAAAATGAAGTTTTAAAATTTTTCTCTGTCTGTCTGTTTGTTTGTTCCGGGTAATCTCTGAAACGGCTGGACGGATTTTAACGGGACTTTCACTGGTAGGTAGCTGATGTTTCAAGGAGTAACTTAGGCTACTTTTATTTATTAAAAATATTAGGGTTTCGCCACAATAAGGATGAAACTAAATCTACGCGGGTGAAACCGTGGGGCACAGCTAGTAATGTATAATTATGTCATTCTGACGATTTGAAAGTACTTTTTTTAAAGATTTATGAATTTGAGTTTGAAGAGATACAGGGTCGGGACCCATCTTCTGTAATTCGCACCCTGTGCCCACTCGTCCCCTTAAATTTTTGAGGTTTCCCGCGGAACCCTTATGTTTTTTTTAATAAAAGTAGCCTAAGTTGCTCCTTGTAACATTAGCTATCTGCGAGTGAAAATCCCGTTAAAATCTGTCCAGCCGTTTCAGAGATTACCCGGAACAAACAAACAAACAGACAGACAGAGAAAAATTTTAAAACTTGGTTTTTAAGTGTCAGTGGCGTGTATACTTTCATATGCATTTAGTGAAAGGCTGTTATTTTGGAATTACAAACAGACACTTCGGTTTTATTTATCTGTATAGATGTATAGATACGAATATTGAGGGCGAAAATGTGATATCCTTTTTAAAAAGTTGTTGCCAAGTCGAGAAATCATTCAATTTGTTCTTTGGAACAATGTCTCCTGCATATATTAAACGGGAAGGAAGGAACGAATCACACGCCACACTGCCCACTGCTCCGCGACTCTACGTATATGTTATATGGATAAGACTATTATTATTATTACTAGCAGTGCCCCGCGGTTTCACCCGCGTGGAATTAGTTTCATCCTAATATTTTTTAAAAATAAAAGCAGCCTAAGTTACTCCTTGAAACATCAGCTACCTGCCGGTGAAAGTCCCGTTAAAATCGGTCCAGCCGTTTCAGAGATTACCCGGAACAAACAGACAGACAGACAGACAGACAGAGAAAAATTTTAAAACTTGGTTTTTTAGTGTCAGTATCGTGTATCCTTTCATATGCATTTAGTGAAAAGCTGTTATTTTGGAATTACAAACAGACACTTCAATTTTATTTATCTGTATGTATGTATGTATGTATAGATTATTAGCCTGTAGTGTCCCACTGCTGGGCAAAGGCCTCCCTTCCACTTTTCCAACTTTCTCTGTCCTCAGCAGTCCTCTCCCAATCGCTCCTGAAAGCATCAACCTCATCCCGCCATCTCCTCCGAGGCCTGCCGCGTTGTCGTTTCCTGCCATTTGGGGTCCATTTTGTAATGGTTTTCGCCCATAGCGCATCCGACATGCAGCAGACATGACCAACCCAGTTCCGCCTGCTACCTGGTGCTACCTGCACCTGGTGACCTTTTGAAGGGAGAGGCAGATCGGGGTATGTGGGATTTTTACCGCACTAAAACCCCCCTGGTGGCCATCCTCAGTGCTCAGGGGGGACTCCGGGTACTCTGATCGATCGCACCGGTGTCCCCCCACACTTTGCCGGGGCACACCCCCGGGGCAGCTGTGTCGCCGCCCCTGGAGACCTCGCTGGGTTAGGCACCTCCCGGGCCCGGTGGTCAAAGCTCTCACCCCGACCACCGCCAGCTGGCCCTCCGGCCCCCTTTTAGTCGCCTCTTACGACAGGCAGGGGATACCGTAGCCAAATTCTTAGATCCGGGCTATTGGGTGGAATCCCAGCGGCGCCTGCACCAATGAGTTTTTCTAAAAACTTATGTGCAGTGATTTCACACTACGTGCTTTACGGTGAAGGAAAACATCGTGAGGAAACCTGCATATGTCTGAGAAGTAATTCAAACACGTTTGTATAGTGGCTGAGACGGCGATGGACTCACTGACACGTTGGCACTTAATCATCTTGTGTAAAGTGTGTGTTGTTATTACAACACCTTTGCCTACACCCGAGGGGGATACAGGCGTGAACATATATTATACGTCTGTAAAAGTCGTATCCACGATAACCCAGTAACAAGAATAATCAAAAGAATTCAAAGCTTACTGTATATTTAAGGTTTCTCCCTCCGTGACGGAAATGGGAAATAATTCTCTTTGTTTTAAAAAACGGGGAAAAACGTGTTTTAAATTCATGTACTTTGTCTTTGATCATGATGTTAAGGTTGCTTTACGACGTCTTCCTCTCTAACCGACTTACAAAAAGAAGAGGTTCTATCATTCAAGAATGAAAATAAAAAGGATAATTTTATTTATAATTAGATTATTTAAACTACAATTACAGAAATATAGTAAGGTAAATGGAAATGGAATTTCTGCCGTTTGGGGTTGAGACTTTGGGACCATGGGGTCCAAATGCGAAAGTCTTTTTTAAGGATCTTGCAAAACGCCTGATTGACGTCTCCGGTGACCGGCGAGCTGGTTCCTACCTCGGTCAGAGGATCAGTTTAGCGATCCAGCGAGGTAACGCAGCCAGCTTACTGGCCACCATTCCCGCAGACACTAATTTAAATTCTGTTTTTTACTTATAATTTTATCAATTTTTCCAAAATGAAAATGATTTATTCAGTTTAGGCCCTGGTAAGGCAATTATGACTGTGTGAATCAAGAAAGATCAATTAATTAAGAATGGTAGGATATATTTGTCAGGCATTTGGATGACGATATCCACTCTATAATGGTAGAGGAGGGCGATGGCTGGCATTCTCGTCATACTTGTGAACAGGTGCTGCTTGTGGGGGCTGGTCATCTCAAGCTACGCATTTACATATAAGTACAACTACTAGACTTTACTTCATGTTCATTTTTATCGACATTTGTGCATTGGAACTGTGTCCATGGGCTTACATTTCTTATGTAATATATTTTGTATTTATAAAATCTATATCTATACATTTATACATATACATATACAGATAAATAAAATTGAAGTGTCTGTTTGTAATTCCAATATAACAGCTTTTCACTAAATGCACATGAAAGTATGTACGGTACTGAAATGAATAACCAATTAAAAAAAAAACATCTCTGTCTGTCTGACCGTCTCTCTGTCTGTCTGTCTGTTTGTTCCGGCTAATCTCCGAAGCGGCTGGAGCGGATTTTAACGGGACTTTCGCTGACGGATAGCTAATATTACAAGGAGTAACTTAAGTACTTTGATTTTTTTTAATAAACGTTCCGCGCGTCTACCAAAAAATTAAAATCGGATGAAACCGCGGGGCACATATAGATGTATAATATTTTTGAAAAGAATAATTACTGAGTTTCTTGCCAGGTTGTTCTCAGTAAACGCAACCTTCCGAACCTGGCGGTAGCATGTATAATACTGTGTAATTATGGCATTCTGACGATTTGAAAGTACTTTGTAAAAAGTCTAATCAGACTATTTCTAACAGACTGTAGGTTGGTTTAAACCAGAATAATTAATGAGTCTGTCTTGTCTTCTAATATAATTGTTGTGCTGATGGGATAGGTATTTATAACCTGCTTAGCAAACTGCAGTGACATACAGTCAGAGTGCCTAGTGCGAGTTTTGTTAAAATCGCCGTCACAAGTGATCGCGTCGACGTAAACGCAGATTTGTATGGGCTCACAATAGTGTCATGTTTAGGCCGACAGAGGCGCTGTTCCGATCCTATACAAATCTGCGTTTACGTCGACGCGGTGACTTGTGACGGCGGCAGATGAAATAAGTAGAATAAGAGAGCCTTGATAGCCTTGGAGTTTGAGCACTCGCCTGCTACGCTAGCGTCGCATGTTCGAATAGTATAAGCTTGTACCAATAAGTTTTTCTAAAAACTTATGTGCAGTGATTTCACACCACGTGCTTTACGGTGAAGGAAAACATCGTGAGAAACCTGCATATGTCTGAGAAGTAGTTCAAACACGTATGTATAGTGGCTGATGGACTCACCATCTGTCACGTTGGCACTTAATCATCTTGTGTGAAAAGTGTGTGTTGTTATTACAACACATCGTAATCATATAAATTTTTATGTATGTTATTCTGTCCGTCCATGAGTATCACTATAAGTAATTGATGTAGTTAACAACCAACTGTTGGCAGACAATACGAATCTTAAATATAGCTGTCGGTCTGTACATCACGGCTATTAGAGCGTGAATTCAATGTAGCTAGATTCATATAATGAAATCTTTAGCGATATCGAAGCGAATAATTTTTCTAAAAAAAATATGTGCAGTGATTTCACACCACGTGCTTTACGGTGAAGGAAAACATCGTGAGGAAACCTGCATATGTCTGATAAGTATTGCATATACATATACTCACGCCGCGAATAATTTTTCTAAAAAAAATATGTGCAGTGATTTCACACCACGTGCTTTACGGTGAAGGAAAACATCGTGAGGAAACCTGCATATGTCTGATAAGTATTGCATATACATATACTCACGCCTGTATTCCCCTCGGGGGTAGGCAGAGGTGTTGTAATAACAACACCCACTTTTCACACAAGATGATTAAGTGCCAACGTGTCAGTGAGTCCATCGCCGTCTCAGCCACTATACATACGTGTTTGAATTACTTCTCAGACATATGCAGGTTTCCTCACGATGTTTTCCTTCACCGTAAAGCACGTGGTGTGAAATCACTGCACATGTTTTCATGTACATACATCCCTCCTTTGTCGTAGTCGGGCAAAGTCTTCGATAAACCCTAGTTCTAAGTGCCAAAAGGGGTTCAAAACACTCGTAGGGTAATAAATTATTATTCGTATCCCTGGAGTTGAGAGCTCTCGTGTTAACTGCGTATTAAATCATTTATTATATTTTAACGCCACCCGCAGTGACAGGGTATTACATAAGTTAAGTGACTCCTTTGCGGTTGATGATGGATGGGTGGGCAATATTTTTAAGTGGCATATAGAAATGTCCGACTGGAGACTACCTTCCACAAATAATGGTACCTTAGAGTGAAATTTTTTGGACTTTTCATTTCGTGTTTCGTACCCGCGTAGATTTAGTTTCATCCTTATTGTCGCGGAACCCTAATATTTTTAATAAATTAAAGTAGCCTAAGTTACTCCTTGAAACATCAGCTACACGCCAATGAATGTCCCGTTAAAATCGGTCCAGCCGTTTCAGAGATTACCCGGAACACACAGACAGACAGAGAAAAATTTTAAAACTTGGTTTTTTAGTGTCAGGAGCGTGTATACTTTCATATGCATTTAGTGAAAAGCTGTTATTTTGGAATTACAAACAGACACTTCAATTTTATTTATCTGTCTAAGATATAGATTTTATTTTACCTTTATTTACTGAATTATATAATTTCTGTTTTTATTTAAGGTTAATAATGAATGAAGAATTCATTATATATATATATATACTAATATATTCTATGACCCATGTTTTATTATATTTTATTTGCAATCTACTTTCTATTTAATATATTATATTTGAGATTCTACAGACCCTGTGTAGATTAAAAAAAAATACTCTATGGTATGACATTTCACTCACCTTTTCCTTCACCATATAGCTCGTATCCAACGGCCAGCCCTGCCTAGTGCGAGTTGTTCACTGCCGCCGTCACAAGTCGCTGCGTCGACGTAAACGTAGATTTGTATAGGATCGGAACAGCGCCTCTGTCGGCCTAAACATGACACTATTGTGAGCCCATACTAATCTGCGTTTACGTCGACGCGATCACTTGTGACGGCGATTTTAAGAAAACTCGCACTAGGCAGTCTGAAGAGCGTGAATATATATTATTTATCTCCCACGAAGGGTGCTAGCGCGGTATCACTCGAATGAACAATTTAGGAAGCTGTGAGCTTGAATGTCTTCAGATTTGTACTGCGATTGGATGGTTTTGATACTTGGTATAATATATATTTTGAAATAACAGCTTTTCACTAAATGCATATGAAAGTATACACGCTACTGACACAAAAAAACCAAGTTTTAAATTTTTTCTCTGTCTGTCTGTCTGTTCCGGCTAATCTCGGAACGGCTGGACCGATTTTAACGGGACTTTCACTGGCAGATAGCTAATGTTACAAGGAGTAACTTAGGTATTTTTTCTTTTTTAAAACCATAGTAGTTCCGCGAGTCACCCATGAAATTAACCCTACGCGGGAAATACCGCGGAGTACAGCTATTATTAATACAAGTATCAAAAGACGTTGTTCCTCCTACAGTCTCAAGGGCTGTCGCTTTCTTATCTCGGGTTGTAGCATGAATTTTAATATTTAATTAAAAACTTTGAAATAGGGTTGCTCCCTCATAGTTTCCATCGAGTTTTCTACATGTAAGTGTATTTATAATTAAAGTTAATGAAAATGAAAATGATTTATTCAGTTTAGGCCCTGGTAAGGCACTTATTAATGTCGAAGAATTGACCACCGGTTCGGAAACTAGCCTTCTGAGAACAACCGGCAAGAAACTCAGCTGGCATCATGTACATTTCATCTATCTATACGGTTCCAAAGAAAAGTCTAGTAGTTCCATTGGGGATGGATGCCAACCCTAATTTGGACATATTAATTAAAAATAACAGGGAATTTGTCGAATGATTGAATCTCGTCGGCGCGTGTAATTTGCGAGGCGAACGGACTAATTACAAAGGGGGTGGAGACTGCTATGGGTCATACTATTCCCAAAATTGCCCAAGATGACGTAATTTTACTATTAACAAATAGAGCCGTGGTGGCCTTGGGGTTGGGAGCAGTTGCCTGCTACGCAAGCGACGCAAGTTCGAACCCCAGCGAGGCCTGTACCAATGAGTTTTTTCTAAAAACTTATGTGTAGTTGCACACCACGTGCTTTACGGTGAAGGAAAACATCGTGAGGAAACCTGCATATGTCTGAGAAGTAATTCAAACACGTATGTATAGTGGCTGAGACGGCGATGGACTCGCCATCTGTCACGTTGGCACTTAATCATCTTGTGTGAAAAGTGTGTGTTGTTATTACAACACCTCTGCCTACACCCGAGGGGATCATATGTATGTATCTATATATGTCTATAAGCCAGAAGGGCAAGGGAACGGGTTAGTTGTAATAACAATCACTTTTCTCCGAAGATGATATCGCCATGGCAGTGCTTCTATATCATCATCTCCCTGGCCTTAATCTCATGTATTTGGGGTCGGCACTTGATTCAACCCGATGTGGCTCCATGTTAGTCGCAATCAACTTATTAACTCCTTGTCCGTTATGTGCGCCTGGTACTTCGTGTACCATATCATCATCTCCCTGGCCTTATCCCATACATTGTTGGGGTCGGCACTTGATTCAACCCGATGTGGCTCCATGTTAGTCACAATCAACTTATTAACTCTTTGTCCGTTATGTGCGCCTGGTACTTCGTGTACCATATCATCATCTCCCTGGCCTTATCCCATACATTGTTGGGGTCGGCACTTGATTCAACCCGATGTGGCTTGTCACCTGATTTTTATACGAAGCGACTGCCATCTGACCTTCGTAACCCCTTTTTTAGAGGAAAATCGGTAATCTGGGTTAAATCAGTTGTCAGACTTTCTTAGCCCTCTGACTGACCTGTAACGATTGCCAAAGATGTTGAATTGGCAACCGGGACCGACGGCTTAACGTGCTCTCCGAGGCACGGAGGGCTTCTATGGCTTCTATATGGGCACTAAATGACAGCTAGTACACCTCTATACGATCACTATCTTACTCCCACCACATATTGTTCTACTCAGGGGCGTGCATTGGATTTTCAGAGGGGTAGGCAAAAACAATAAGTAGGTAGGTAGGCAGGTTAAGTACATACCTATGTGTCACGGCGTAGGTAGTAACATAAACACACAAACACGACACGCGTGTATTCAGTGATCACAAATTGTAACTTCTGCTTACCTGCTTATATGCAATGCACGCCACTGGTTCTACTATGACCACTATATGGGCACTATATGACAGCTAGTACACCTCTATATAACCACTGTTACACCTCTGTATAGATATAACTAAGATACCTTTAAGTAAAGTCAAATCAAAGTTTAGATCAATGTGTGTTACGTGAACTGCAAGATAACATTATAGTTTAATCCTAAGTTAATAACATACAGTTTTGCAGACGTTGGTACAGTATATATAGAAGACAAGAAATGCTTATCTATACATCTATACAGATAAATAAAATTGAAGTGTCTGTTTGTAATTCCAAAATAACAGCTTTTCACTAAATGCATATGAAAGTATACACGATACTGACACTAAAACACCAAGTTTTAAAATTGTTCTCTGTTTGTCTGTCTGTTTGTTCCGGGTGATCTCTGAAACGGCTGGACGGATTTTAACGGGACTTTCACTGGCAGGTAGCTGATGTTTCAAGGAATGACGTAGGCTACTTTTATTTATTAAAAATATTAGGGTTCCGCGACAATAAGGAAGAAACTAAATCTACGCGGGTGAAACCGCGGGGCACAGCTAGTCTATAATATACTAAGTCTCCGCGGTCCGTCTGTCCGTCCGTCTGTCACCAGGTATCTCATGAACCGTGATAGTTAGGCAGTTGATATTTAAACTGTATTATGTATTTCTGTCGCTGCAAACTTTTTTATTATTTAGTTTCATGATTAAAGGATCCCTAATATTATCTATACATCTATACAGATAAATAAAATTGGAGTGTCTTTTTGTAATTCCAAAATAATAGCTTTTCAGTAAATGCATATGAAGGTATACACGCTACTGACACTAAAAAACCAATTCTTAAAATTGTTCTGTCTGTGTCTGTCTGTTCTGGCTAATCTCTGAAACGGCTGGACCTTTTCTTTTTATTGACGAGGGGGAAACCTTCAAAAGGTCCCCGACCGCCCTGGGAGAGGCAGGTCGGGGTATGTGGGATTTTTACCGCACTAAAACCCCCCCGGTGGCCATCCTCAATGCTCAGGGGGGACTCCAGGTACTCTGATAGACCGCACCGGTGTCCCCCCACACTTTGCCGGGCACATCCCCGGGGCAGCTGTATCGCCGCCCCTGAAGACCTCGCCACCTTCCCGGGCCCGCGGCTCGGTGGTCAAAGCTCCCACCCCGACCACCGCCAGTAGGCCCTCCGGCCCACTTTAAGTCGCCTCTTACGACAGGCAGGGGATACCATAGCCAGATTCTTAGACCCTGACTATTGAGTGGGAAACGGCTGACCAATTTTAACGGGACTTTCAATGGCAGAAAACTAATTTTACAAGGAGTAACTTAGGTTATTTTTATTTAAAGAATAGGAAGTTTGATCTGGAACATCGTAGGACATCAACTTGACTCTTAAACCTAACGTAGTAGACCCCTGTATTTGCTAGCTTTAGCCTCCTCCGCCGCTTCACATGCCGCACCAACTCTGTTGTTGGTTCTATGTAGATGGGACGGGGCCAGCGTGTCTGAACAGGTTGCATCTCATACTAGCACCCGTCCCATCTTCCATGGAATCAAACTCACACCGTCCGGTCTCTTGCCATCGTCTCTTGCAATGCCAGTCGGCTCAAGTAGACTCGGCACGTTGACGGTGACAAGAGACCGGCTTATCTTATACCTTTAAACGAGCAATTCTTGTGTATATAGAATCTGGATCTCGGGAACGGCTGCAACGATTTTAATGAAATTTTGTAAGTTGGGGGTTTCGGGGGCAAAAAATTTATCTAGCTAGGTTTTACTTTCAGAAAACATCGTTTTGACTATGTTTTCATACACCGAAAAACTCATAAAATATCAATACAATACGACAGTAAATTTCGCCGACAACTGTCAAGTTATGATAGCTCAGAGGTGAGGCTGGCAGCTTACGAGGTGATAATGAAACTAGAGTACCCCGCCTTGAGATAGACGTTCACCGGTTCGATTTTTTCTTTTGGTTCCTTTTTTTTCTACTAGCTTTTTTAAGAAAACGTTAGTTTTTTTCGTTCTTTGGAAAAAGTTTAGTTTTTTGTGAGAAAAAGAAACCGAGCACTGCTCGGTCAACCAGGTACTGATATCGTTAAGTGCGGCATGTCTCGAGGCCTGCACTTTCTTGGCACGATAGTCCGTGATGTAGCATGTCGACTAACGTATAAAGGGTGTCGGAGAAAAAGGAACAGTTGTCTTCTAGAAGTTGTAGGGTTTTATGAATATATCACTATGTTGAAGTCGTAAAAAAACTAGCTCCAACGATAACGTAGTTATAGGCTATGGTTGCTAAGGGCCGAAGAGCTCGCGGCCTTAAGCGAATGAATGAACGCGCGGCCGCGTTTACCTACATTACATAAGCGGTCATTCAACTTTTTAAATTAAGGGGAAGGATAATGGTTTCGAAAAATGGTTTTATGGGATTAGGATCTGAATGTTGGGCCACAAAGGTGACGGATGAAAGGAAGCTGCATGCAACTGAGATGCGGATGTTGAGATGGATGTGTGGCGTAACGAGATTGGACAAGGTGAGGAATGAGTTTATAAGGGGAAGTCTGAAAGTAGCACCAGTGACTGAGAAGTTGAAGAATAAACATTTGTCGTGGTATGGACATGTTATGCGGAGGGATGAGGAAAATGTTGCCATAAAAGTTTTGTTTATGAATGTGGATGGTTACAAGGGGAAAGGAAGACCTAAGAAACGATGGATGGATTGTGTGAAAGATGATATGACTAGAATGGGAGTGAATACAGATATGACGGCTGATAGAGAGAAATGGAAGAGAAGAACACATTGCGCCGACCCCAAATAACATGGGATAAGGGCAGGAAGATGATGATGATTTCAGGATTTATTAGTGCGAGAAAAAAAATAAAAACGTAGTTAGATTTCACGTGAATAACTCTACGTTACAGCTGATTTTTATGCGAAAATGAGGTCTTGATATGGTCAACTTTGAACGTCAATTACTCGAAAACGAAAATATTCTTGTCATACTAATATTAATTGCTTCCTAAAATAATACCATATCACATATTTTAAGAGCTGGCCCGGTTTCCCCGACACCCTGTATATTAGATGCAATATAGAGTGTATAATCGTTTTCCCTGCGGCCGACGGAACAATGGCGGTGGCTCTACAATCGACCCTTTGTCGCGGGATTAATATTTAAACAAGATCGCTAGGGATGGGACGCAGTCGATAGTTTTGTTAGATAACACAGCTCTACAAAAATAAAAATAAAATTGTTTTCCTGAATATCATCGCATTTTTTTACGTTTTCAAGTGTCCAAATCAATATCTATACAGATAAATAAAATTGAAGTGTCTGTTTGTAATTCCAAAATAACAGCTTTTCACTAAATGCATATGAAAGTATACACGCTACTGACACAAAAAAAACCAAGTTTTAAATTTTTACTCTGTCTGTTTGTTCCGGGTAATCTCCGAAACGGCTGGACCGATTTAAACGGGACTTTCACTTGCAGGTAGCTGATGTTTCAAGGAGTAACTTAAGCTACTTTGAAATATTAAAAATATTAGGGTTCTGCGACCATAAGGATGAAACTAAATCTACGCGGGTTGAACCGTTTCACATAATTTACTTGTTTTTGTCGACAACTTCTATCGACGGTCACCCATCCCCACACAGCCGTAGGCGACGGTGCGTTCCAATTAGCCAGTACAAACACGGAGGTACAAGATATACAGTCAAACATAATATTTTGCATTCCAATTTGACGCACGTTTGATATACCGTGAGTAAATACAGGTGCACATGTGTGTATGGTTAAGAGTTTATCTAGTTTGCAGCCGCAACGACGCTTTTTAAGTATAGACTAGCTGTGCCCTGCGGTTTCACCCGCGTTGATTTAGTTTCATCCTTATTGTCGCGGAACCCTAATATTTTTGATAAGTAAAAGTAGCCTAGCCTTGAAACATAAGCTACCTACCAGTGAAAGTCCCGTTAAAATCCGTCCAACCGTTTTCTGAAACGGCTGGACGGATTACCCGGAACAAACAAACAGACAGACAGAGAAAAATTATAAAAGTTTTTTTTTTAGTGTCAGTAGCGTGTATACTTTCATATGCATTTAGTAAAAAGCTGTTATTTTGGAATTACAAACAGACACTTCAATTTTATTTATTTGTATAGATTTCAACACATCTATATCTATAGGTTACGGCATCACGCGTAAACGGCTGGATGGATTTTAACGGTACTTTCACTGACAGTGACTTAGGCTAACTTTATTTATAAAACATATTAGGGTTCCGCCACTACGCGGATGAAACCGCGGGGCACAGCTAGTCTTCTATAAAAAATACAGTTCAAAGGGAGGGTTGGATCCCGCGGGATAGACTGTTTGCTTTCAATCCCGTTTCATTAATATTTAAAGGTACTTGTTGAATGCTAAGTAAATACGCCTAGTACTAAAATTCCATCCATTCGTTGTTGAGAAGTTAGCCTTGGGCGATAAGCCGCCATCTTTACATATATATGAAAATGAAAATGATTTATTCAGTTTAGGCCCTGGTAAGGCACTTATGAATGTCGAAGAATTGACCACCATCTATCTATATAGATATATCATCATCTCCCTGGCCTTATCCCATACATTCTCCTTGTTAGTCGCAATCAACTTATTAACTCCTTGTCCGTTATGTGCGCCTGGTACTTCGTGTACCATATCATCATCTCCCTGGCCTTATCCCATACATTGTTGGGGTCGGCACTTGATTCAACCCGATGTGGCTCCATGTTAGTCGCAATCAACTTATTAACTCCTTGTCCGTTATGTGCGCCTGGTACTTCGTGTACCATATCATCATCTCCCTGGCCTTATCCCATACATTGTTGGGGTCGGTACTTGATTCAACCCGATGTGGCTCCATGTTAGGCACAATCAACTTATTAACTCCTTGTCCGTTATGTGCGCCTGGTACTTCGTGTACCATATCATCATCTCCCTGGCCTTATCCCATACATTGTTGGGGTCGGCACTTGATTCAACCCGATGTGGCAGTCGTATTCAAATAATTAACTTTTTTGAAATCGGCACAGTAGTTTTTGAGTTTTTTCATTACAAACATACATACAAAAATACAAATCTCCCATTATAATAGAAGTGTAGACAGTTGGAGACGACCAGTTAGTCTTTATAACAAGATCAATACAAAAAGACAAGTGTAATTCGTGACATTGTCCAGACTCCTCTAATTGACTGAACCCAGACCCCTCGGCAATTTTTCCGTAATTTCAACCAGATGCCAACATCGCTGGCTCGCGGCGAATAAAGGGACAGATGGATTGATCGGTACTAATATTAGAATCGTCACATCTGTTTGTGCGGAAATGTTTTTTTAAAGCATAAATTGTAAGCCACACTAATATTATATAGAGGAAAGATTTGATTGTTTGTTTGTTTGTTTGTATTGAATAAGCTCCGAAACTACTTGACCGAACTTGAAAACACAAGCCAACAAAAAAAAAACTGACGGCCGAAAATTACGAAGAATTTGTTCAAAAGCTCTTAATTAGCTTTAATAACCGTCTTGGATGTAATATGAGCATAAAAGTACAATATCTATATAATCATTTACACAAGTTTCCTGAAAATCTTGGTGCGTATAGCTATAGATAGATATATTAATTCTTTTTAAATTATTTACTCTTGCGAAATCTCGAAAACTACACGTAGCATTTAAAAAGTAAGTATCATTTTTTTATTAGGGTACCAAACGTACTTGAAATCAGTTTTACTTTTAGCGGCACCAAAATCATTGTAGGCCTGTGAAATTCATTCAGCAATGGATAGCTACATCATCAGCGAGTAACATAGGCTATGTTTTATCCCCGTACTCCCACGGGAACGGGAACTATGCGGGTGAAACCGCGTGACAATATAAACACACATTTTTATTTATAGACTACGCGTAGATTTAGTTTCATCTCTATTGTCGCGCAACTAATATTTTTAATAGCCTAAGTTACTCCTTGAAACATCAGCTACCTACCAGTGAAGTCCGTTAAAATCGGTCGAGCCGTATCAGAGATTACCCGGAATAAACAGACAGACAGAGAAAAAATTTGACACTTGGTTTTTTAGTGTCAGTAGCGTGTATAGTTTCATATGCATTTAGTGAAAAGCAATTTTGGAATTACAAACAGACACTTCAATTTTATTTATCTGTATAGATGTATAGATATCATACAATTGCAAGTTAATAAAAGCCTGTAAAAAGCCAGTCAAACCAGCAGAGAAACGCTAGTGTAATCACACAGACAGAATAAAACAATGGCCGGCCCAAATCGCTGACCGGTGCGATCGGCCGATCTCCATATATCAATTAACAGGCTTCGATCGCAATCGTTATTATTTATAAAGGTTCACAGAGGTTTAATTGGAATAACGTGTTGCTTTGATAAACGCTTACCGTACCCCTGTTTGTGGTTATCCTACTTAATATTATTAATGTGAATGTAAGTTTGTTTGTTACGCTTTCACGTAGATTTCGCGTGAAATTTTGTACGCTTAATTATATATTCTTTAATTTAAAATAAAAATTATGTTATCTATATATCTATACAGATAAATAAAATTGAAGTGTCTGTTTGTAATTCCAAAATAACAGCTTTTCACTAAATTCATATGAATGTATCCACGCTACTGACACTAAAAAACCAAGTTTTAAAATTTTTCTCTGTCTGTCTGTCTGTTTGTTCCGGGTAATCTCTGAAACGGCTGGATGGATTTTAACGGGACTTTCACTGGCAGGTAGCTGATGTTTTTATTTATTAAAAATATTAGGCTTCCGCGACCATAAGGATGAAACTAAATCTACGCGGGGCACAGCTAGTACATAATAATTAAGACAGGAAAACGTCTGTCGGGTCAGCTAGTCTGTATAGTCAAAGTCAAAGTCAAAAATATCTTTATCCGATTAGACTTTTTACAAAGTACTTTCAAATTGTCAGAACGACATGGATTATACATGCTACTGCCAGGTTCGGAAGGTTGCTTTTACTGAGAAGAACCTGGCAAGAAACTCAGTAATTACTCCTTTAAAAATATTATACAATTTTTAAAAACCAAGTAAATCACATGAGAAATGTAAGCCCATGGACACAGTTCCAATGCACAAATGTCAATAAAAATTAACATAAAGAAAAGTCTAGTAGTTGTACTTATATGTAAATGCGTAGCTTGAGATGACCAGCCCCCATATAATTATGTCGCTTTAATCAAACAAAGATATTTTTGAGTTGAAAATTGTACTATCTACATTAATATCCGCCCTCCCGTGCATCTGTCACACATACATCATCCGAATAATATCCAATACCGTGTAACATTCATAATGTCTTTTTTCCGTCTCTTTATTGCATATTGGATTCATATACACGTCTGTTTCCAAGGGGATACACTATCGCATTTTGGATAAAGTCTAAATCTATACAGATAAATAAAATTGAAGTGTCTGTTTGTAATTCCAAAATTACAGCTTTTCACTAAATTCATATGAAAGTATACACGCTACTGACACTGAAGAACCAAGTATTAAAACTTTTCTCTGTCTGTCTGTTTGTTCCGGGTAATCTCTGAAACGGCTGGACGGATTTTAACGGAACTTTCACTGGCGGGTAGCTGGTGATATAAGGAGTAACTTAGGCTACTTTTATTTACAAAAAATATTAGGGTTCCACGACAATAAGGAAGAAACTAAGTCTACGCATGTGAAACCGCGGGGCACAGCTAGTTAATAATATTTATCAGTAAGGTCAAATTCGGTGCACTTGTAACCGAAGGTAGTATGAAGAGTTGCATGAATGTGGATGAAGCGAAAGAAGTATGTAAGGATCATAGCATGTGGCGAACGGTGGTCTCTGCCTACCCCCATGGGATACAGGCATGAGCATATGTATGTCTGTACGTCACTGACGTAAAGAATCAAGAGTGTGTAATCTTTTTAACACGGGGATAATATCGACCGTGCAGGGAATTAACCCTTTAGAGAGGCAACAATTTGTGGGGTCTCTACCCCGGAATTTCAGCAGGTTTATTAATTTAGCATTCGGAGGGTTGACTCCGAGTATCGGGGATTTTATGAAGCTGTTAAATTGTAGGAATTTTTAGCTGTGCCCTGCGGTTTCACCCGCGTAGCGTTAATTACATAGTCCCGCGGAACCCTAATGTTTTTTTAAAAATAAAAGTAGCTATCTGCCTGTGAAAGTCCCGTTTAAATCGGCCCAGCCGTTTCGGAGATTACCCGGAACAAACCGACAGACAGACAGCAGAGAAAAATTGAAAAACTTGGTTTTTTAGTGTCAGTAGCGTGTATACTTTCATATGCTTTAGTGAAAAGCTGTTATTTTGGAATTACAAACAGACACTTCAATTTTATTTATCTGTATAGATGTATAGATTATGTCACTGTACATTTATGAGAATTTGCTATACATGAAAAATAATATTCATCTATTCAATTTAAACTCGGACATTCATTCAATTTCAACACGAAATAAACACAAAATTGTAGCTCCTAGATTCAGGTTAGCAAAGGTAAATAAATCATTCATGGGGAATTGTGTTCGTTTCTACAATAAAATCCCACAGTCAATAAACGCGTTAAATTATGATAAATTTAAGACACACATTAAAACTGTACTGATGAAGAAAGCTTATTATACAATTTCGGATTACATAAATGATAAAGACATATGGAATTAAAACTCTGCACAAGTAGCTCCTGGCAATGACATGGTATGCAAACATGATATGTAAATCATTTGGTATTGTTTTTACGTTTTTAATTATTATTTTTTACACATGCATGCTGATACAATTTTCACTATCGTGAATAATTTATGATGTTTTTTTTTTTTGTAATTATTATTATTTTACTGTGTAATGAAATGTACATGATGCCAGCTGAGTTTCTTGCCGATTCTTCTCAGAAGGCTAGTTTCCGAACCGGTGGTCAATTCCTAGACATTCATAAGTGCCTTAACAGGGCCTAAACTGAATAAATCATTTTCATTTCATTTTCATTCATTTTCATAAATGAAAGATTATCTAAGGCATAGTAAGTTTTCCTTTATTATCAACCATTCCGACGCTCTGCATCCAGGATATGAAGCCTCGGTTCTGTCTCATGTCAGCCTTCTTGCCTCCAACGCATTGTGACAAAGGGCGCATGTGCCAAACTGAAAAAATATACAATTATCTTGCTACTAGCTGTGCTGGCTTCATGCTTCATTTCGCGGATCCCAAATATCTATACATTCTATACAGATTAATAAAATTGAAGTGTCTGTTTGTAATAAAAAAATGACAGCTTTTATTTTACACGCTACTGATATTAAAAAATCAAGTTTTAAAATTTTTCTCTAAATATTAGGGCTCCGCGACAATATGGATGAAACTAAATCTACGCGGGTGAAACCGCAAGGCACAGCTAGTTTATTCATAAATACAAAGCTTTATATATAAAAACTAGCTGTGCTCAGCGGTTTCACCCGCGTAAATTTAGTTTTATCCTTATTGTCGCAAAACCCTAATATTTTTAATAAATAAAAGTAGTCTAACTTACTCTTGAAACATCAGCTATCTGCCAGTGAAAGTCTCGTTAGAATCGGTCCAGCCGTGTCTGAGATTACCAGGAACAAACAGACAGACAGACAGAGACTTGGTTTTCAATGTCAGTAGCGTATACTATCAAAATTATGCATTTAGTGAAATGCTGTTAATTTGGAATTACAAACAGACACTCAAATTTTATTTATCTGTATAGATGTATAGATTACGTAAGGATAGGGTATTAAAGGATAATACGTACCGACACCGTAAAAGCAGGAGTTGTAATCCATCTTGCAATGGTTAGTGAACACCCTCTTGCGACCTGTCGCGGACACCGCACATTGGGGGTCGTAGTCCTCCGGGCAGTTGGCTGGACAAGAGTGGGAACAGAGTCGACCGTCTATGCCCATTGATAGAGATCTAGAAAAAACAAACAAAATGAAATACGTAAGTCAGAAACTCCTCATTTGATTAATCTCTTAAGAAATCTATACATCTATACATTCACCCGCGTAGATTTAGTTTCATCCTTATTGTCGCGGAACACTATTTTTAATAAATAAAAGTAGCCTAAGTTACTCCTTGAAACATCAGCTACCTACCAGTGAAAGTCCCGTTAAAATCCGTCCAGCCGTTTCAGAGATTACCCGGAACAAACAGACAGACAGACAGAGATATTTTTTTTAAAACTTGGTTTTTTAGTGTCAGTAGCGTGTATACTTTCATATGCATTTAGTGAAAAGCTGTTATTTTGGAATTACAAACAGACACTTCAATTTTATTTATCTGTATAGATTTTTTCTTTGCACATGGCTAGTTACGTAACTTGGTTACGTACGAAGAACAAGGGGATTTTCAGTGTATTTTTATTGATTTAGTAATTATGATTTATCGACCTAAATAAACCTAAAATAGTACGTACTTTTAGTTTTTATACTTTTTGTTATCGACTTTTGTGCATTGGAACTGTGTCCGTGGGCTTACATTCATTAAGTGATTTTTGTATTTTTAAAATTATATTATATTTTTGAAAAGAGTAATTACTGAGTTTCTTGCTGGGTTTTTATCAGTGTATGCTTTCTTCGATTGGATAGTCTAAATAAATACAGACATTTTCAATTTTGCAAGAGGAAGAAAGCCGTGGTGGCCTTCTGGTTCGAGTTATTACCTTAAAAATTCTCACCTTCTGGAACTAAAACTCCTTCGTGATTGAGCCTTTTTATCCGGCCTCGCAGGTGGTAGCATTGGCATGTAGTCGTTGAAGTAAGGAGTGGCTGCACCGTGCATCCCTGTGTGTTTACACTCTTCTGTAGGCACTTGCAGATATCCTGAAAGTGTTGGTTTATTCGTAAACCACAGAAAAAATAATATTGCTGAATGAGATTTGAATCTGCGAAATTAAGATTAAAAAAATTTATCTGCGAAAGACTGCAGGCTGATGCTGGAAACAGGCCGCTATGGTGCTAATTAGGGGAGACCTATGGCCAGCAGTGGACTAACATAGGGTGTAGATAGACAGATAGATGAGATTTAAAGTATTGAAATATCTATTCAATCCCTATCTAGCATGTTATCAACAAAATCTCATATACCGCTTTTGTACAATCTGACATTCATCCCTCCTTTTCTAAATGTCACAAATTATTTTAAAACTTTGAGAGAAATTAAACAGAAGAACACATTGCGCCGACCACAAATAATATGGGATAAGGACAGGATTATGATGATATGGCTAAGGGAGTGAATACAGATATGACGGCTGATAGAGAGGAATGGAAGAGAAGAACATATTGCGCCGACCACAAATAACATGGGATAAGGACAGGAGGATTATGATGAATTTGATTTAGAAAAACTTACTATTTCCCTGGTGTCTGAAATGGCAGTTGACCTTCCTGAAGAAGCATTCATTCAAAAATAGTCTGTGTTTCCACTTCTTACGTTCCATTTTCTTTCCGCAAACAGAATTCACAGTGTTGTTGCAATTAAGATTCGTGCAGTCCAGTTTTATCTTCTCAGTCCCTTTCCCGCCTAAGGGATCTGTATCGCTCTGTCCCCCTCCATCATTGGAGTTCTTGCCACTTATGAAAATAATGTCTTTGTTCGGTTCTAGAAAAAAATTAAGTATTTGATCTTAAAGACGGGCATTATTTGTTTATTATCAGCCTATTGTGTCCCACTGCTGGGCAAAACAAGGTGCTTTTCCAACTGATCTTCTCCTCAACATTCTGCTATTAATCGTTTTTGCATAAAGCCCACTCTGCAGACGAAATACTTTTATTTATTTATTTATGGTCAATCTGCTGACTTTGATAGGTTATTGAAAACAGTGCACATTCATTCTTGGTTGTTCATAATCAGTTCTGCGGCTTATAAATATTATGTAACAGACAGACATATATTTTACGTTCACGCCTGTTTTCCCCGAAGGGGTAAGCAGAGGTGTTGTAATAACAACACACACTTTTCACACAAGATGATTAAGTGCCAACGTGACAGATGGTGAGTCCATCGCCGTCTCAGCCACTATACATACGTGTTTGAATCACTTCTCAGATATATGCAGGTTTCCTCACGATGTTTTCCTTCTCTGTAAAGCACTTGGTGTGAGATCACTGCACATAAGTTTTTGGAACAGTCCCCGGGATTCGAACTTGCGTCGCTTACGTAGCACGCGACTGTTCAAACTCCACGGCCACCACGGCTCTACTACATACAAGTGATTAAACCGAAAATATGGCGCCAGGGGGTAATTCTCTTAAAATCGTTCGATTCAAATATCGTTGAAGTTCCAACCTCGTTCGATTGCAATCCTATCGAGACTTGGTATTCACGTGTTTTCCGATCGCGCTTCGATAGGACTACAACGAAACGATAAAATCGGGACGCAGCTAAGTTATTACTCAATGGTGATCATGCACATCCCCAGCAAAGACAAGATCTTCCATTGAGGCGGGTGTCATGTCTGGGGAACCGCGGCTCCAACTATTCTAGTTGGAAACTCGTATATATACTGCAATGCGCTTGAAAACTCTTATGGCGCGATTTAGGTTCTGGTGTATTTGTATTCAAACTTCGCATTTGTTAGCGAGTAGCGCCAACTATGAGCGAGTGGAGAAACGCCGCTACACTACCAAGTCATTTTAAACATAATTTAAAACGATTGAATCACAATTTAACCAACATGAATACGCTTCAACGACACTTCGACCGAACGATTGACGGATGGATATACGAAAATGCTGCCAGCAGCCAAGTCGCTACGGTTTTCATTACGAGAATTAGCCTACCATGAGCTCTTATTGCCATGATAGTTTCACTCATTTATGAGACAGATGTATGTGACGTGCATACATCTGTCACAACTGAATTAACATTGCAATAAGAGCTCATGGTTGGGCCCAGGTATTAGTTGTCAGAAATTTGTCAACGCTGACCTAATCTGAAAACTGAAAGGCCCTTTCAATACTAATAAGAACTTACCTGAAGTATGAGCAACAAATTCAGATATATTTGTCTCACGCGCTGCTATTACATCCTTAATCATATCCACGTTTGGAATATCATTTTTAATATTGTTTCTATCATTTGGAATGAAAATAACACCTTCAGTTGCTTCTTCTATCATAATTCCTGTTGTAGATCCCTTTTCTGGTTCTCTATTCTCTCTGATGAATACTATATGAGATTCTGTGGCTAGTTGTGTTAGTATATCTCTTTTGTCATCAGGTGGATGTACTCTTTCGGTTATTTCAAGTTGTTGGTCAAAAGTTCTGATTATATCAGTATTGTTTTGTGGAAGGCTTATAACCGGGTATAGATATATTAGCGGTGTTATGTAATACCACATGTTAGGTCTGTGTTCTTGAGTCCCAGTTTGATCAATTTTCAACGTTAATCCTTTGAGTTTGAGTTGTAAATCGTTTGCTGAATCGGATGATGAAGATTTTGAAACCTGTTAGGTTTGAATTTATCTATACAGATAAATAAAATTGAAGTGTCTGTTTGTAATTTAAAAATAACAGCTTTTCACTAAATGCATATGAAAGTATACACGATACTGACACTAAAAAACCAAGTAATAATTTTTTTCTCCGTCTGTCTGTCTGTTTGTTCCAGGTAATCTTTGAAACGACTGGACCGATTTTAACGGGACTCTCACCTACTTTGATTTATAAAAAATATTAGGATACCGCGAAATTAAGTATGAAACTAAATCAACGCGAGTGAAACCGCAGGGCACAGCTAGTATATAATAAAAAAAATACATACATATGCTCACGCCTGTATTCCCCTCGGGTGTAGGCAGAAGTTATTTTATTTTTTAGACAAATTAGAAATTAGTTAGCAACTTGTCAAATATGTTTTAGTTATCCTGTTTAAATATAGCTTTTATTCGACAAAATCTTGTACCCAATTAAGGTTTCAAATCATAGGTACCTTCTACTTTTATTTAATATTGGGCACTCCTTGACTGCTTTACATTTAAAACTGTTCTAGGTATTATCTATACCTTAATATTACCTCTGTATAATTTTGACTGTTTCTGCCAAAATAAATGAAAAAAAAAACGTTTTGTAATAACAACACAAACTTTTCACACAAGATGAATAAGTGCCAACGTGACAAATGGTGAGTCTATCGACGTGCTTTACGGTGAAGGAAAACATCGTGAGGAAACCTGCATATGTCTGAGAAGTAATTCAAACACGTATGTATAGTGGCTGAGACGGCGATGGACTCACCATCTGTCACGTTGGCACTTAATCATCTTGTGTAAAGTGTGTGTTGTTATTACAACACCTCTGCCTACACCCGAGGGGGATACAGGCGTGAGTAATCATCAAATAAACTTACAATTATAGTTTCACGTGTTCTTCACCTTCCATCTGTGCGTTACACTTATGTATGCGTCTGTGCACAATCAAATGATTTTAGAGTTCGTTATTACAAATCTAACTATGTAGCTTAAAGCAAGAGTTAATAGTATATTTACAAGTACATACGCCAGCCTGGCTATAGCAAGATTTCAGAGGGCCTAGTGTGAGTTTTCTTAAAATCGCCGTCACAAGTGATCGCGTCGACGTAAACGCAGATTTGTATGGGCTCACAATAGTGTCATGTTTAGACCCACAGAGGCGCTGTTTCGATCCCATATAAATCTGCGTTAACTTTGACGCGGTGACTTGTGACGCGGGCAGTGAAAAACAAACACTAAGTCCTCATGTCGGCATGTCATTGCGAGGCGATTGTCTGAATGTGTTTGTATTTTTATAATATGCAGTATATATCGCACTAGGGATTCTGATATGCCATTCATTCGCAAACAAATCACACTCAGTGTGTGACTAACGAATAGACCAACAAGCCAATAGCTTTAATAGTAGTATCTCTTTAAAAACATACTACGGAATCCATATTAGAAGTCTCAAATAGTGCACAAAATGACGAAAAATGGTTTGTTTTCAAATTATTCTCAAACAATGAACATTTTCATAATCAAACTTACTGGAGACGTAATTTGTTTGCATTGAATAGGCTCCGAAACTACTTGACCGATCTTGAAAATTCTTTCAGCGATAAATAGCTACAACATTAGCAAGTAACATAGGCTATATTTTATCCCCGTACTCCCACGGGAACGGGAACTGCGCGGGTGAAACCGTTTGACGTCCGCTACTAGCGCTCCGCTACCGTTGAATGTGACTTGAAAATTTAGTTCAGATAGTACAATCCGATATGGTCTAGTGGCTAGGATACCTGGCTCTCACCCAGGAGGCTCGGGTTCGATTCCCGGTATCGGAAAGTGCTGTTATCTATATCTTTTTTACTTTATTTTTAAAAAAGGGGGATTTCGAATGGTTTTTCTTATAATGTTTGGTAAATTTGGATATTTTTTGCTGATTATTGGAAGGTACCAAAATGTGGTCTATTTTTTTCATCTGACGTGATATTTACCGTAAATATAAATCGCGAAATTTAAAAAAAAAAATTAGGGAGATTTTTTTTTTTCCCAATTTTTTTGTAATTTTTTTTTATTGTTCACCTTTCAGTGGACACACAGGGAACTTTTTTTGAATAAAAATAAATATAAAAAAATATTTATTGACATACTAATATGATACAAATAGCTTTTCTTAGATTGAAACATGAGAAAATTAAAAAGATGTGAAATAAAGTACTTACTTTTGAACTTACAGAATTTCCTTTTGAAGGCACTGACACATCCTTTTTTGAAGTCGGAAAAAAATGTAAATGACTACCTTCTGTTTTATTAAATTGGTTAAAAATAGATATTATTTTCTACTCAAACCTTTTTAGTTTCCTTGCGACTAGCGCCATCTTACGGAAAACCCTCGTACTACTTGGAAAGCGGAAAATTTCTTAATGTCATACAAGCTTGGCTGACTTTCCCTGATATTTCCAACGAGTTTTCTTTTTCAAACAATAGAGAGCGCTGCAAGAGAGAATTACAAAATTACTAATTGGTTTTGAAGTGACGGTAGAGGGTGTCCAAGGAAGAACTATGAATAAATGTAAACTAATTACTAGCTGTACCCTGCGGTTTCACCCGCGGAGCCCTAAATGTTCTTTTCTTCTTTGTAACCTTAGCTATCTGCCACTGAAAGTCCCGTTAAATGTGGTCTAGCCGTTTCAGAGATTACCCGGAATACAAACGACATGTTGATAAAAGTATAAATAACTCATTATTAGGTACCAATTCTTTGCGTTTTTATACTCGTGATAATTTCTAAACGCAATGTCCTATTGGAATAAAACAAACAGTATTTTACCCTTGATAGGATAATGCTTGATTCGGATAAGAATTAATATTATGATACACATTTTACGTAGTTTCTTTCTTCAGGCGATAATTTTTTTTTATGAACATAAAAGCGGTTATTGTGACTAAACTATGAGAGTTAGATATATGCTCTCGCGGACTTATTTGTAGATCTTAATAAGACCTACAAACCCGTAGTACATTATTTTGTTCTATTGTCAATAGTTTTTGCAGCGCACGCATAAATAGATTTTCGATTTGTGTTCAGTTATTTTGGAATTACAAACGGACACTTCAATTTTATTTATGTTTCGTGAAAAGCCACACATGAAAATCTAGGGTAAAACCACAAGGCAAAGCCAGTTTAAATAATTCTTAGCTAGAAAGAAAAAAATACAATAGAAAATAAAATAATATTGTTTTTATGTCACAAAATATTGTTCAATAAATTATCATCACATTAATAAATATACAAGTCTCTGAAACATGAATTATCTATACATCTATACAGATAAATAAAATTGAAGTGTCTGTTTGTAATTCCAAAATAACAGCTTTTCACTAAATGCATATGAAAGTATACACGCTACTGACAACAAAAAACCAAATTATAACATTTTTCTCTGTCTGTCTGTCTGTTTGTTCCGGGTAATCTCTGAAACGACCGGGACTTTCTGGCAGGTAGGTGATGTTTCGAGGAGTAAATTAGGCTACTTTTATTTATTAATAATATTAGGGTTCCGCGACATGAAGCATGAAACCAAATCTACGGTGAAAACGCGGGGCACAGCTAGTTACATTAATAAATATACGGTTTTCAGAAACATGAATTATTTATAATACATGCTGCGGAATGTTTTCAGCAGTCGCCTGCTACGCTAACTACGCAAGTTCGAATCCAGGGGCCTGGGGGCAATAATAACTTTCGGCCGAAGCTTCGTTTTTCGGAGAAAGAGAGTAGACCCCCTGTATCAATGAGGTTTTCTAAATACTTATGTACAGTGATTTCACACATAGCTTTACGGTGAAGGAAAACATCGTGAGGAAACCTGCATATGTCTGAGAAGTAATTCAAACAGGCATGTATAGTGGCTGAGACGGTGATGGACTCACCATCTGTCATCGGCACTTAATCTTCGGTGTAAAGTGGGTGTAGTTAAACGTAATAACGATTTTTTTTGCAATGTTTTCTTGAACTATTCATTTCATACAAACCTTTTTATAATTGTAGAAATCAATGTACTTACGCCTGTATTCCCTGAAGGTGTAGGCAGACGTGTATGTATAGCGGACGTCACGCGGTTTCACCCGCATAGTTCCCGTTCCCGTGGGAGTACGGGGGTAAAATATAGCCTATGTTACGCGCTGATGATGTAGCTATCCATTGCTGAAAGAATTTTCAAGATCGGTCAAGTAGTTTCGGAGCCTATTCAATGTAAACAAACATATAATCAAACAAAATTACGGTATCGTATTCTCATCCGTCAATCGGCGTAAATTCTAAAGTCGTTCGATCGAAGTGTCGTGGAAGCGTATTCACGTAAATTAAATTATGCTGGTGAACTTAGCAGAGCAAATCCCAGCAGATCAAAAATAAATGTGAGTTCTATTAGCATGCAGAAGAGTTCTATAGTTCCTGATACTTTTTAGAGATAGTTCTGGCTCGGAAACCTGGAAAATTTTTTTTCATAATGCTCTGCTAACTTCCCGTAGCAGATCATTTTCGAGCAAATCAAAAATGTTTATGATTTTTGGGTGCATATAGATGAATAAAGGAGTTCCTGATAGTTTTGAGGCATAGTTCTGTGTATTTGACAGAAATAGACGCCTGTTAAAAAAATCATCGAGGTAAGAAAAATTTTCAGTCAAAATTCTTCAAATTAATTCTGGGTAGCCTAGGAAGCTAGAACTCCTCGATTTATCATATAACTGTAGCATAGCTATGATAAGGAAGTAAAATCAACACCAGAACTCACTCAGAGCTCTCAGCAGAGCATAGGTGTATATTTGAAAATGGAAAAAATTCAACATTTCAGTCTAAAATTCTCAAAGAAATTCTAGGTAGCCTAGGAAGCTAGAACTCCTCGATTTATCATATAACTGTAGCATAGCTATGATAAGGAAGTAAAATCAACACCAGAACTCACTCAGAGCTCTCAGCAGAGCATAGGTGTATATTTGAAAATGGAAAAAAATCTACATTTCAGTCTAAAATTCTCAAAGAAATTCGAGGTAGCCTAGGAAGCTAGAACTCCTCGATTTATCATATAACTGTAGCATAGCTATGATAAGGAAGTAAAATCAACACCAGAACTCACTCAGAGCTCTCAGCAGAGCATAGGTGTATATTTGAAAATGGAAAAAAATCAACATTTCAGTCTAAAATTCTCAAAGAAATTCGAGGTAGCCTAGGAAGCTAGAACTCCTCGATTTATCATATAACTGTAGCATAGCTATGATAAGGAAGTAAAATCAACACCAGAACTCACTCAAAACTCTCAGCAGAGCATAGGTGTATATTTGAAAATGGAAAAAATTCAACATTTCAGTCTAAAATTCTCAAACAAATTCTAGGTAGCCTATGAAGCTAGAACTCCTCGATTTATCATATAACTGTAGCATAGCTATGATAAAAAAGTAAAATCAACACCAGAACTCACTCAGAGCTCTCAGCAGAGCATAGGTGTATATTTGAAATTGGAAAAAAATTCACATTCACTCTAAAATTCCTCAAATAAATTCTAGGTAGCCTAGGAAGCTAGAACTCCTCGATTTATCATATAACTGTAGCATAGCTATGATAAGGAAGTAAAATCAACACCAGAACTCACTCAGAGCTCTCAGCAGAGCATAGGTGTATATTTGAAAATGGAAAAAATTCAACATTTCAGTCTAAAATTCTCAAAGAAATTCTAGGTAGCCTAGGAAGCTAGAACTCCTCGATTTATCATATAACTGTAGCATAGCTATGATAAGGAAGTAAAATCAACACCAGAACTCACTCAGAGCTCTCAGCAGAGCGTAGGTGAAAACTTGTAACTGCAAAAAATTCAACATTTCAGTCTAAAATTCTCAAATAAATTCTAGGTAGCCTAGGAAGCTAGAACTCCTCGATTTATCATATAACTGTAGTATAGCTATGATAAGGAAGTAAAATCAACACCAGAACTCACTCAGAGCTCTCAGCAGAGCATAGGTGTATATTTGAAAATGGAAAAAAATCAACATTTCAGTCTAAAATTCTCAAAGAAATTCTAGGTAGCCTAGGAAGCTAGAACTCCTCGATTTATCATATAACTGTAGCATAGCTATGATAAGGAAGTAAAATCAACACCAGAACTCACTCAGAGCTCTCAGCAGAGCATAGGTGTATATTTGAAAATGGAAAAAAATCAACATTTCAGTCTAAAACTCTCAAAGAAATTCTAGGTAGCCTAGGAAGCTAGAACTCCTCGATTTATCATATAACTGTAGCATAGCTATGATAAGGAAGTAAAATCAACACCAGAACTCACTCAGAGCTCTCAGCAGAGCATAGGTGTATATTTGAAAATGGAAAAAAATCAACATTTCAGTCTAAAATTCTCAAAGAAATTCGAGGTAGCCTAGGAAGCTAGAACTCCTCGATTTATCATATAACTGTAGCATAGCTATGATAAGGAAGTAAAATCAACACCAGAACTCACTCAGAGCTCTCAGCAGAGCATAGGTGTATATTTGAAAATGGAAAAAAATCAACATTTCAGTCTAAAATTCTCAAAGAAATTCGAGGTAGCCTAGGAAGCTAGAACTCCTCGATTTATCATATAACTGTAGCATAGCTATGATAAGGAAGTAAAATCAACACCAGAACTCACTCAGAACTCTCAGCAGAGCATAGGTGTATATTTGAAAATGGAAAAAATTCAACATTTCAGTCTAAAATTCTCAAAGAAATTCTAGGTAGCCTAGGAAGCTAGAACTCCTCGATTTATCATATAACTGTAGCATAGCTATGATAAGGAAGTAAAATCAAAACCAGAACTCACTCAGAGCTCTCAGCAGAGCATAGGTGTATATTTGAAAATGGAAAAAAATCAACATTTCAGTCAAAAATTCTCAAACAAATTCTAGGTAGCCTAGGAAGCTAGAACTCCTCGATTTATCATATAACTGTAGCATAGCTATGATAAGGAAGTAAAATCAACACCAGAACTCACTCAAAACTCTCAGCAGAGCATAGGTGTATATTTGAAAATGGAAAAAATTCAACATTTCAGTCTAAAATTCTCAAACAAATTCTAGGTAGCCTAGGAAGCTAGAACTCCTCGATTTATCATATAACTGTAGCATAGCTATGATAAAAAAGTAAAATCAACACCAGAACTCACTCAGAGCTCTCAGCAGAGCGTAGGTGAAAACTTGTAACTGCAAAAAATTCAACATTTCAGTCTAAAATTCTCAAATAAATTCTAGGTAGCCTAGGAAGCTAGAACTCCTCGATTTATCATATAACTGTAGCATAGCTATGATAAGGAAGTAAAATCAACACCAGAACTCACTCAGAGCTCTCAGCAGAGCATAGGTGTATATTTGAAAATGGAAAAAAATCAACATTTCAGTCTAAAATTCTCAAAGAAATTCTAGGTAGCCTAGGAAGCTAGAACTCCTCGATTTATCATATAACTGTAGCATAGCTATGATAAGGAAGTAAAATCAACACCAGAACTCACTCAGAGCTCTCAGCAGAGCATAGGTGTATATTTGAAAATGGAAAAAAATCAACATTTCAGTCTAAAACTCTCAAAGAAATTCTAGGTAGCCTAGGAAGCTAGAACTCCTCGATTTATCATATAACTGTAGCATAGCTATGATAAGGAAGTAAAATCAACACCAGAACTCACTCAGAGCTCTCAGCAGAGCATAGGTGTATATTTGAAAATGGAAAAAATTCAACATTTCAGTCTAAAATTCTCAAACAAATTCTAGGTAGCCTAGGAAGCTAGAACTCCTCGATTTATCATATAACTGTAGCATAGCTATGATAAGGAAGTAAAATCAACACCAGAACTCACTCAGAGCTCTCAGCAGAGCATAGGTGTATATTTGAAAATGGAAAAAATTCAACATTTCAGTCTAAAATTCTCAAAGAAATTCTAGGTAGCCTAGGAAGCTAGAACTCCTCGATTTATCATATAACTGTAGCATAGCTATGATAAGGAAGTAAAATCAACACCAGAACTCACTCAGAGCTCTCAGCAGAGCATAGGTGTATATTTGAAAATGGAAAAAATTCAACATTTCAGTCTAAAATTCTCAAAGAAATTCTAGGTAGCCTAGGAAGCTAGAACTCCTCGATTTATCATATAACTGTAGCATAGCTATGATAAGGAAGTAAAATCAACACCAGAACTCACTCAGAGCTCTCAGCAGAGCATAGGTGTATATTTGAAAATGGAAAAAAATCAACATTTCAGTCTAAAATTCTCAAAGAAATTCGAGGTAGCCTAGGAAGCTAGAACTCCTCGATTTATCATATAACTGTAGCATAGCTATGATAAGGAAGTAAAATCAACACCAGAACTCACTCAAAACTCTCAGCAGAGCATAGGTGTATATTTGAAAATGGAAAAAATTCAACATTTCAGTCTAAAATTCTCAAACAAATTCTAGGTAGCCTATGAAGCTAGAACTCCTCGATTTATCATATAACTGTAGCATAGCTATGATAAAAAAGTAAAATCAACACCAGAACTCACTCAGAGCTCTCAGCAGAGCATAGGTGTATATTTGAAATTGGAAAAAAATTCACATTCACTCTAAAATTCCTCAAATAAATTCTAGGTAGCCTAGGAAGCTAGAACTCCTCGATTTATCATATAACTGTAGCATAGCTATGATAAGGAAGTAAAATCAACACCAGAAGTCACTCAGAGCTCTCAGCAGAGCATAGGTGTATATTTGAAAATGGAAAAAATTCAACATTTCAGTCTAAAATTCTCAAACAAATTCTAGGTAGCCTAGGAAGCTAGAACTCCTCGATTTATCATATAACTGTAGCATAGCTATGATAAGGAAGTAAAATCAAAACCAGAACTCACTCAGAGCTCTCAGCAGAGCATAGGTGTATATTTGAAAATGGAAAAAAATCAACATTTCAGTCTAAAATTCTCAAACAAATTCTAGGTAGCCTAGGAAGCTAGAACTCCTCGATTTATCATATAACTGTAGCATAGCTATGATAAGGAAGTAAAATCAACACCAGAACTCACTCAAAACTCTCAGCAGAGCATAGGTGTATATTTGAAAATGGAAAAAATTCAACATTTCAGTCTAAAATTCTCAAACAAATTCTAGGTAGCCTAGGAAGCTAGAACTCCTCGATTTATCATATAACTGTAGCATAGCTATGATAAAAAAGTAAAATCAACACCAGAACTCACTCAGAGCTCTCAGCAGAGCGTAGGTGAAAACTTGTAACTGCAAAAAATTCAACATTTCAGTCTAAAATTCTCAAATAAATTCTAGGTAGCCTAGGAAGCTAGAACTCCTCGATTTATCATATAACTGTAGCATAGCTATGATAAGGAAGTAAAATCAACACCAGAACTCACTCAGAGCTCTCAGCAGAGCATAGGTGTATATTTGAAAATGGAAAAAAATCAACATTTCAGTCTAAAATTCTCAAAGAAATTCTAGGTAGCCTAGGAAGCTAGAACTCCTCGATTTATCATATAACTGTAGCATAGCTATGATAAGGAAGTAAAATCAACACCAGAACTCACTCAGAGCTCTCAGCAGAGCATAGGTGTATATTTGAAAATGGAAAAAAATCAACATTTCAGTCTAAAACTCTCAAAGAAATTCTAGGTAGCCTAGGAAGCTAGAACTCCTCGATTTATCATATAACTGTAGCATAGCTATGATAAGGAAGTAAAATCAACACCAGAACTCACTCAGAGCTCTCAGCAGAGCATAGGTGTATATTTGAAAATGGAAAAAATTCAACATTTCAGTCTAAAATTCTCAAACAAATTCTAGGTAGCCTAGGAAGCTAGAACTCCTCGATTTATCATATAACTGTAGCATAGCTATGATAAGGAAGTAAAATCAACACCAGAACTCACTCAGAGCTCTCAGCAGAGCATAGGTGTATATTTGAAAATGGAAAAAATTCAACATTTCAGTCTAAAATTCTCAAAGAAATTCTAGGTAGCCTAGGAAGCTAGAACTCCTCGATTTATCATATAACTGTAGCATAGCTATGATAAGGAAGTAAAATCAACACCAGAACTCACTCAGAGCTCTCAGCAGAGCATAGGTGTATATTTGAAAATGGAAAAAATTCAACATTTCAGTCTAAAATTCTCAAAGAAATTCTAGGTAGCCTAGGAAGCTAGAACTCCTCGATTTATCATATAACTGTAGCATAGCTATGATAAGGAAGTAAAATCAACACCAGAACTCACTCAGAGCTCTCAGCAGAGCATAGGTGTATATTTGAAAATGGAAAAAAATCAACATTTCAGTCTAAAATTCTCAAAGAAATTCGAGGTAGCCTAGGAAGCTAGAACTCCTCGATTTATCATATAACTGTAGCATAGCTATGATAAGGAAGTAAAATCAACACCAGAACTCACTCAAAACTCTCAGCAGAGCATAGGTGTATATTTGAAAATGGAAAAAATTCAACATTTCAGTCTAAAATTCTCAAACAAATTCTAGGTAGCCTATGAAGCTAGAACTCCTCGATTTATCATATAACTGTAGCATAGCTATGATAAGGAAGTAAAATCAACACCAGAACTCACTCAGAGCTCTCAGCAGAGCATAGGTGTATATTTGAAAATGGAAAAAAATCAACATTTCAGTCTAAAACTCTCAAAGAAATTCTAGGTAGCCTAGGAAGCTAGAACTCCTCGATTTATCATATAACTGTAGCATAGCTATGATAAGGAAGTAAAATCAACACCAGAACTCACTCAGAGCTCTCAGCAGAGCATAGGTGTATATTTGAAAATGGAAAAAATTCAACATTTCAGTCTAAAATTCTCAAACAAATTCTAGGTAGCCTAGGAAGCTAGAACTCCTCGATTTATCATATAACTGTAGCATAGCTATGATAAGGAAGTAAAATCAACACCAGAACTCACTCAGAGCTCTCAGCAGAGCATAGGTGTATATTTGAAAATGGAAAAAATTCAACATTTCAGTCTAAAATTCTCAAAGAAATTCTAGGTAGCCTAGGAAGCTAGAACTCCTCGATTTATCATATAACTGTAGCATAGCTATGATAAGGAAGTAAAATCAACACCAGAACTCACTCAGAGCTCTCAGCAGAGCATAGGTGTATATTTGAAAATGGAAAAAATTCAACATTTCAGTCTAAAATTCTCAAAGAAATTCTAGGTAGCCTAGGAAGCTAGAACTCCTCGATTTATCATATAACTGTAGCATAGCTATGATAAGGAAGTAAAATCAACACCAGAACTCACTCAGAGCTCTCAGCAGAGCATAGGTGTATATTTGAAAATGGAAAAAAATCAACATTTCAGTCTAAAATTCTCAAAGAAATTCGAGGTAGCCTAGGAAGCTAGAACTCCTCGATTTATCATATAACTGTAGCATAGCTATGATAAGAAAGTAAAATCAACACCAGAACTCACTCAAAACTCTCAGCAGAGCATAGGTGTATATTTGAAAATGGAAAAAATTCAACATTTCAGTCTAAAATTCTCAAACAAATTCTAGGTAGCCTATGAAGCTAGAACTCCTCGATTTATCATATAACTGTAGCATAGCTATGATAAAAAAGTAAAATCAACACCAGAACTCACTCAGAGCTCTCAGCAGAGCATAGGTGTATATTTGAAATTGGAAAAAAATTCACATTCACTCTAAAATTCCTCAAATAAATTCTAGGTAGCCTAGGAAGCTAGAACTCCTCGATTTATCATATAACTGTAGCATAGCTATGATAAGGAAGTAAAATCAACACCAGAACTCACTCAGAGCTCTCAGCAGAGCGTAGGTGTATATTTGAAAATGGAAAAAATTCAACATTTCAGTCTAAAATTCTCAAAGAAATTCTAGGTAGCCTAGGAAGCTAGAACTCCTCGATTTATCATATAACTGTAGCATAGCTATGATAAGGAAGTAAAATCAACACCAGAACTCACTCAGAGCTCTCAGCAGAGCATAGGTGTATATTTGAAAATGGAAAAAATTCAACATTTCAGTCTAAAATTCTCAAAGAAATTCTTGGTAGCCTAGGAAGCTAGAACTCCTCGATTTATCATATAACTGTAGCATAGCTATGATAAGGAAGTAAAATCAACACCAGAACTCACTCAGAGCTCTCAGCAGAGCATAGGTGTATATTTGAAAATGGAAAAAAATCAACATTTCAGTCTAAAATTCTCAAAGAAATTCGAGGTAGCCTAGGAAGCTAGAACTCCTCGATTTATCATATAACTGTAGCATAGCTATGATAAGGAAGTAAAATCAACACCAGAACTCACTCAAAACTCTCAGCAGAGCATAGGTGTATATTTGAAAATGGAAAAAAATCAACATTTCAGTCTAAAATTCTCAAAGAAATTCGAGGTAGCCTAGGAAGCTAGAACTCCTCGATTTATCATATAACTGTAGCATAGCTATGATAAGGAAGTAAAATCAACACCAGAACTCACTCAGAACTCTCAGCAGAGCATAGGTGTATATTTGAAAATGGAAAAAATTCAACATTTCAGTCTAAAATTCTCAAAGAAATTCTAGGTAGCCTAGGAAGCTAGAACTCCTCGATTTATCATATAACTGTAGCATAGCTATGATAAGGAAGTAAAATCAAAACCAGAACTCACTCAGAGCTCTCAGCAGAGCATAGGTGTATATTTGAAAATGGAAAAAAATCAACATTTCAGTCTAAAATTCTCAAACAAATTCTAGGTAGCCTAGGAAGCTAGAACTCCTCGATTTATCATATAACTGTAGCATAGCTATGATAAGGAAGTAAAATCAACACCAGAACTCACTCAAAACTCTCAGCAGAGCATAGGTGTATATTTGAAAATGGAAAAAATTCAACATTTCAGTCTAAAATTCTCAAACAAATTCTAGGTAGCCTAGGAAGCTAGAACTCCTCGATTTATCATATAACTGTAGCATAGCTATGATAAGGAAGTAAAATCAACACCAGAACTCACTCAGAGCTCTCAGCAGAGCATAGGTGTATATTTGAAAATGGAAAAAATTCAACATTTCAGTCTAAAATTCTCAAACAAATTCTAGGTAGCCTAGGAAGCTAGAACTCCTCGATTTATCATATAACTGTAGCATAGCTATGATAAGGAAGTAAAATCAACACCAGAACTCACTCAGAGCTCTCAGCAGAGCATAGGTGTATATTTGAAATTGGAAAAAAATTCACCATTCACTCTAAAATTCCTCAAATAAATTCTAGGTAGCCTAGGAAGCTAGAACTCCTCGATTTAATATATAACTGTAGCATAGCTATGATAAGGAAGTAAAATCAACACCAGAACTCACTCAGAGCTCTCAGCAGAGCATAGGTGTATATTTGAAAATGGAAAAAATTCAACATTTCAGTCTAAAATTCTCAAAGAAATTCTAGGTAGCCTAGGAAGCTAGAACTCCTCGATTTATCATAAAACTGTAGCATAGCTATGACAAGGAAGTAAAATCAACACCAGAACTCACTCAGAGCTCTCAGCAGAGCATAGGTGTATATTTGAAAATGGAAAAAATTCAACATTTCAGTCCAAAATTCTCAAATTATAGGTAGCCTAGGAAGCTAGAACTCCTCGATTTATCATATAACTGTAGCATAGCTATGATAAAAAAGTAAAATCAACACCAGAACTCACTCAGAGCTCTCAGCAGAGCATAGGTGTATATTTGAAAATGGAAAAAAATCAACATTTCAGTCTAAAATTCTCAAACAAATTCTAGGTAGCCTAGGAAGCTAGAACTCCTCTATTTATCATATAACTGTAGCATAGCTATGATAAGGAAGTAAAATCAACACCAGAACTCACTCAGAGCTCTCAGCAGAGCATAGGTGTATATTTGAAAATGGAAAAAGTTCAACATTTCAGTCTAAAATTCTCAAACAAATTCTAGGTAGCCTAGGAAGCTAGAACTCCTCGATTTAATATATAACTGTAGCATAGCTATGATAAGGAAGTAAAATCAACACCAGAACTCACTCAGAGCTCTCAGCAGAGCATAGGTGTATATTTGAAAATGGAAAAAATTCAACATTTCAGTCTAAAATTCTCATAGAAATTCTAGGTAGCCTAGGAAGCTAGAACTCCTCGATTTATCATATAACTGTAGCATAGCTATGATAAGGAAGTAAAATCAACACTAGAACTCACTCAGAGCTCTCAGCAGAGCATAGGTGTATATTTGAAAATGAAAAAAATTCAACATTTCAGTCTAAAATTCTCAAATAAATTCTAGGTAGCCTAGGAAGCTAGAACTCCTCGATTTATCATATAACTGTAGCATAGCTATGATAAGGAAGTAAAATCAACACCAGAACTCACTCAGAGCTCTCAGCAGAGCATAGGTGTATATTTGAAAATGGAAAAAATTCAACATTTCAGTCTAAAATTCTCAAATAAATTCTAGGTAGCCTAGGAAGCTAGAAGGTGTCGCTGGACATAGAGGGAGCCTTCGATAGCGCCTGGTGGCCTGCGATCTGAGTCCGTCTGGCTGAGGAAAAGTGTCCGGTGAATCTTAGGCGTGTCATTGACAGCTATCTTTCGGACCGAACCGTGAGGGTGAGGTACGCCGGTGAGGAGTACGCCAAGAGCACCCATAAGGGTTGCGTACAAGGCTCCATCGGCGGCCCCATCCTCTGGAACCTTCTTCTCGACCCATTACTGAGAGGACTCCAAAGACGAGGCGACTATTGTCAGGCGTTCGCCGACGATGTCGTCCTCGTCTTTGCCGACGACACGGCGCTGGAGGTCCAGCGACGTGCCAATGCCGCCCTCGAATATGTCCGGGAGTGGGGTGTCAAGAATAAGCCAAGGTTTGCTCCGCATAAAACCAAGGCGATGTTGCTTACGCGAAAGCTAAAGTTTGACACGCCACTCCTGAACATGGGAGGGGTCGACATTGGCATGTCCGACGAGATCAAGATCTTGGGGCTCACCATCGACAAAAAGCTCACGTTCAACGCCCACACCGCTAACATCTGTCGGCGGGCATTGAACGTGTACAAGCAGTTGTCCCGAGCCGCCAAGATCAGCTGGGGACTCCACCCAGAGGTCACCCGTATGATCTATACGGCTACGGTGGAACCAGTTATATGATAAATCGAGGAGTTCTAGCTTCCTAGGCTACCTATAATTTGAGAATTTTGGACTGAAATGTTGAATTTTTTCCATTTTCAAATATACACCTATGCTCTGCTGAGAGCTCTGAGTGAGTTCTGGTGTTGATTTTACTTCCTTGTCATAGCTATGCTACAGTTTTATGATAAATCGAGGAGTTCTAGCTTCCTAGGCTACCTAGAATTTCTTTGAGAATTTTAGACTGAAATGTTGAATTTTTTCCATTTTCAAATATACACCTATGCTCTGCTGAGAGCTCTGAGTGAGTTCTGGTGTTGATTTTACTTCCTTATCATAGCTATGCTACAGTTATATATTAAATCGAGGAGTTCTAGCTTCCTAGGCTACCTAGAATTTATTTGAGGAATTTTAGAGTGAATGGTGAATTTTTTTCCAATTTCAAATATACACCTATGCTCTGCTGAGAGCTCTGAGTGAGTTCTGGTGTTGATTTTACTTCCTTATCATAGCTATGCTACAGTTATATGATAAATCGAGGAGTTCTAGCTTCCTAGGCTACCTAGAATTTCTTTGAGAATTTTAGACTGAAATGTTGAATTTTTTCCATTTTCAAATATACACCTATGCTCTGCTGAGAGCTCTGAGTGAGTTCTGGTGTTGATTTTACTTCCTTATCATAGCTATGCTACAGTTATATGATAAATCGAGGAGTTCTAGCTTCCTAGGCTACCTAGAATTTCTTTGAGAATTTTAGACTGAAATGTTGAATTTTTTCCATTTTCAAATATACACCTATGCTCTGCTGAGAGCTCTGAGTGAGTTCTGGTGTTGATTTTACTTCCTTATCATAGCTATGCTACAGTTATATGATAAATCGAGGAGTTCTAGCTTCCTAGGCTACCTAGAATTTGTTTGAGAATTTTAGACTGAAATGTTGAATTTTTTCCATTTTCAAATATACACCTATGCTCTGCTGAGAGCTCTGAATGAGTTCTGGCGTTGATTTTACTTCCTTATCATAGCTTTGCTACAGTTATATGATAAATCGAGGAGTTCTAGCTTCCTAGGCTACCTAGAATTTGTTTGAGAATTTTAGACTGAAATGTTGAATTTTTTCCATTTTCAAATATACACCTATGCTCTGCTGAGAGCTCTGAGTGAGTTCTGGTGTTGATTTTACTTCCTTATCATAGCTATGCTACAGTTATATGATAAATCGAGGAGTTCTAGCTTCCTAGGCTACCTAGAATTTATTTGAGAATTATAGACTGAAATGTTGAATTTTTTGCAGTTACAAGTTTTCACCTACGCTCTGCTGAGAGCTCTGAGTGAGTTCTGGTGTTGATTTTACTTCCTTATCATAGCTATGCTACAGTTATATGATAAATCGAGGAGTTCTAGCTTCCTAGGCTACCTTGAATTTGTTTGAGAATTTTAGACTGAAATGTTGAATTTTTTCCATTTTCAAATATACACCTATGCTCTGCTGAGAGCTCTGAGTGAGTTCTGGTGTTGATTTTACTTCCTTATCATAGCTATGCTACAGTTATATGATAAATAGAGGAGTTCTAGCTTCCTAGGCTACCTAGAATTTGTTTGAGAATTTTAGACTGAAATGTTGAATTTTTTCCATTTTCAAATATACACCTATGCTCTGCTGAGAGCTCTGAGTGAGTTCTGGTGTTGATTTTACTTCCTTATCATAGCTATGCTACAGTTATATGATAAATCGAGGAGTTCTAGCTTCCTAGGCTACCTAGAATTTATTTGAGAATTTTAGACAGAAATGTTGAATTTTTTGCAGTTACAAGTTTTCACCTACGCTCTGCTGAGAGCTCTGAGTGAGTTCTGGTGTTAATTTTACTTTCTTATCATAGCTATGCTACAGTTATATGATAAATCGAGGAGTTCTAGCTTCCTAGGCTACCTAGAATTTGTTTAAGAATTTTAGACTGAAATGTTGAATTTTTTCCATTTTCAAATATACACCTATGCTCTGCTGAGAGCTCTGAGTGAGTTCTGGTGTTGATTTTACTTCCTTATCATAGCTATGCTACAGTTATATGATAAATCGAGGAGTTCTAGCTTCCTAGGCTACCTAGAATTTGTTTGAGAATTTTAGACTGAAATGTTGAATTTTTTCCATTTTCAAATATACACCTATGCTCTGCTGAGAGCTCTGAGTGAGTTCTGGTGTTGATTTTACTTCCTTATCATAGCTATGCTACAGTTATATGATAAATCGAGGAGTTCTAGCTTCCTAGGCTACCTAGAATTTGTTTGAGAATTTTAGACTGAAATGTTGAATTTTTTCCATTTTCAAATATACACCTATGCTCTGCTGAGAGCTCTGAATGAGTTCTGGCGTTGATTTTACTTCCTTATCATAGCTTTGCTACAGTTATATGATAAATCGAGGAGTTCTAGCTTCCTAGGCTACCTAGAATTTGTTTGAGAATTTTAGACTGAAATGTTGAATTTTTTCCATTTTCAAATATACACCTATGCTCTGCTGAGAGCTCTGAGTGAGTTCTGGTGTTGATTTTACTTTTTTATCATAGCTATGCTACAGTTATATGATAAATCGAGGAGTTCTATCTTCCTAGGCTACCTAGAATTTATTTGAGAATTTTAGACTGAAATGTTGAATTTTTTGCAGTTACAAGTTTTCACCTACGCTCTGCTGAGAGCTCTGAGTGAGTTCTGGTGTTGATTTTACTTCCTTATCATAGCTATGCTACAGTTATATGATAAATCGAGGAGTTCTAGCTTCCTAGGCTACCTTGAATTTGTTTGAGAATTTTAGACTGAAATGTTGAATTTTTTCCATTTTCAAATATACACCTATGCTCTGCTGAGAGCTCTGAGTGAGTTCTGGTGTTGATTTTACTTTTTTATCATAGCTATGCTACAGTTATATGATAAATCGAGGAGTTCTAGCTTCCTAGGCTACCTAGAATTTGTTTGAGAATTTTAGACTGAAATGTTGAATTTTTTCCATTTTCAAATATACACCTATGCTCTGCTGAGAGCTCTGAGTGAGTTCTGGTGTTGATTTTACTTCCTTATCATAGCTATGCTACAGTTATATGATAAATCGAGGAGTTCTAGCTTCCTAGGCTACCTAGAATTTATTTGAGAATTTTAGACTGAAATGTTGCATTTTTCCATTTTCAAATATACACCTATGCTCTGCTGAGAGCTCTGAGTGAGTTCTGGTGTTGATTTTACTTCCTTATCATAGCTATGCTACAGTTATATGATAAATCGAGGAGTTCTAGCTTCCTAGGCTACCTAGAATTTGTTTGAGAATTTTAGACTGAAATGTTGAATTTTTTCCATTTTCAAATATACACCTATGCTCTGCTGAGAGCTCTGAGTGAGTTCTGGTGTTGATTTTACTTCCTTATCATAGCTATGCTACAGTTATATGATAAATCGAGGAGTTCTAGCTTCCTAGGCTACCTAGAATTTGTTTGAGAATTTTAGACTGAAATGTTGAATTTTTTCCATTTTCAAATATACACCTATGCTCTGCTGAGAGCTCTGAGTGAGTTCTGGTGTTGATTTTACTTTTTTATCATAGCTATGCTACAGTTATATGATAAATCGAGGAGTTCTAGCTTCCTAGGCTACCTAGAATTTGTTTGAGAATTTTAGACTGAAATTTTGAATTTTTTCCATTTTCAAATATACACCTATGCTCTGCTGAGAGCTCTGAGTGAGTTCTGGTGTTGATTTTACTTCCTTATCATAGCTATGCTACAGTTATATGATAAATCGAGGAGTTCTAGCTTCCTAGGCTACCTAGAATTTGTTTGAGAATTTTAGACTGAAATGTTGAATTTTTTCCATTTTCAAATATACACCTATGCTCTGCTGAGAGCTCTGAGTGAGTTCTGGTGTTGATTTTACTTCCTTATCATAGCTATGCTACAGTTTTATGATAAATCGAGGAGTTCTAGCTTCCTAGGCTACCTAGAATTTCTTTGAGAATTTTAGACTGAAATGGTGAATTTTTCCATTTTCAAATATACACCTATGCTCTGCTGAGAGCTCTGAGTGAGTTCTGGTGTTGATTTTACTTCCTTATCATAGCTATGCTACAGTTATATGATAAATCGAGGAGTTCTAGCTTCCTAGGCTACCTAGAATTAATTTGAAGAATTTTGACTGAAAATTTTTCTTACCTCGATGATTTTTTTATCAGGCGTCTATTTCTGTCAAATACACAGAACTATGCCTCAAATCTATCAGGAACTCCTTTATTCATCTATATGTACCCAAAAATCATAAACATTTTTGATTTGCTCGAAAATGATCTGCTACGGGAAGTTAGCAGAGCATTTTGAAAAAAAAATTTCCAGGTTTCCGAGCCAGAACTATCTCTAAAAAGTATCAGGAACTATAGAACTCTTCTGCATGCTAATAGAACTCACATTTATTTTTGATCTGCTGGGATTTGCTCTGCTAAGTTCACTGACACAATTAAATTAGGCTTCAATCGTTTTAAATTATGTTTAAAATGACTTGGTAGGAAATAGGATGAAGGTACTGGCAACAAATCCTTGAGTATAACTTAGCTGCGTTCCGATTGTAGCGATTCGTTGTAGTCCAATCGAAGCGCGATCGTAAAACACGTGAATACCAAAGCTCGATACGATTGCAATCGAACGAGGTTGGAACTCCAACGATATTTGAACCTAATCGACTGTAGAAGAGTTTGTGACGAAAACTACGAGGCAATAAAATATGATTTTAATAAATATTTATCATTATTTTGTTATGAAAGGACGGAAAGGAATTTATCCCAAATATCTGTGGTCAGTAATTTTATTATTATTTTAGTAGCACAAAAACATACGACATTATATTATTATTGTAAAATAGCTGTGTCTCGCGGTTTCACTCTCGTAGACTTAATTTTATGCGTGGCATAATCTATACATCTATACAGACAAATAAAATTGAAGTGTCTGTTTGTAATTCCAAAATAACAGCTTTTCACTAAATGCATATGAAAGTATACACGCTACTGACACTAAAAAACCAAGTTTTAAAACTTTTCTCCGTCTGTCTGTCTGTTTGTTCCGGGTAATCTTTGAAACGGCTGGACGGATTTTAACGAGACTTTCACTGGTAGGTAGCTGATGTTTCAAGAAGTAACTTAGGCTACTTTTATTTATCAAAAATATTAGGGTTCCGCGACAATAAGGATGAAACTAAATCTAAATCTACGGGCACAGCTAGTTTCGCATAAGCGATAAAAAATGTGGACATACAGGCGGATGCTTGCCATGAGCTGGACTCAAAAAGTAACGAATGTTGAAGTTTCTCGACGAGTAAAGCAGAAACGAGAACTTTTGCAGACCGTCAAACAAAGAAAAGTTGCCTACCTAGGACATGTATTGACACATGATAGGTACCTCCTAAGCACCTCGCACTTAATACACCCAAAACTCACACTCACAATCACATACATATTCATTCCAAAAGACATAAACCCATGCACACACATTCACTAAACATACACTCAATTATAGATTAAATCGCACATACACTCATCAAACCCCTGAGATAATTCAATGTTATATCTAGCGAATATCAAAATTACTCTCAATTTACCTCTACCAAAACTTCTTAACTATAATCGTGTATGATCATGATCCCCACGATACAGGTCCTGAACCTAGTGTGGAGATCATAGATTCTACGAAGCAAGCAAACATTCCCAACAACTACTGTTCATACTAGTAATATTCATAAAGTGTATAATCCTTCAGCTCAATCTGTGTACTTTCTTGTATTAACCATGTTCTTGTTGTTTAATAAATAAATTATTATTATTATTATTATTATTACTACAACTTATTATAATGGGAAAAGTCGCAGGCAAACGCCGTGTCGGTCGGAGGAAAATTCTTGGTTGCGTAACATCCGTGTACTGTTTCCATGTTTTACCTCCTCAAGATATATCGGCTCCCTGCCATACACGCCACCACATCCGCCATCTTCTGCCTCCCGTCAGTAAGTGCACGAGTGGGTGATGCGTTCCGAACCCCCATGACGTCACGTCATAGTGTGTGGCGTGTATGCACGAGACGACAGAATCATTCTTATTACTTACATACACTACAATCCGGGAGGACAGGGATAGCGAGTGCAGCCGAACTCTTTGGCCTCGCCAGAAATAGAGAGGAATACTTCAAATTGACTGCCAACCTTCGTTAATCGGAGAGGCTCCTTAAGATGAATAAAAATAGCCTAAGTTACCTTCTAACATCAGTTATCTACCAGTGAAAACCCAGTGAAAATCGGTCCGGCAGAGATAAGCCAACAGACAGACAGACACAGAAAATTAGTACCGTATATACTTTCATATGCATTTAGTAAAAAGCTGTTTTTTGAGAATTACAAACAGACACTTCAATTGTTTTTTTTTGTATGTAGTAATATCATTGTTTGTGTAATGAAATGTAAATTATGCCAGCTGAGTTTCTTGCCGGTTCTCAGAAGGCTACTTTCCGAACCGGTGGTCAATTCTTCAACATTCATAAGTGCCTTACCAGGGACTAAACTGAATAAATCATTTCATTTTCATTCTTATTATATACTAGCGGATATCACGCGGTTTCACCCGCGTAGTTCCCGTTCCCGTGGGAGTACGGGGATAAAATATAGCCTATGTTACTTGCTGATGATGTAGCTATCCATTGCTGGAAGAATATTCGAGATCGTTCAAGTAGTTTCGGAGCCTATTCAATTTATTTCATAATATTGGTGTAAATACATATATACATATATATATATATATTTATATATATATATATATATACTAGCTGTGCCCCGCGGTTTCACCCGTGTAGATTTAGTTTCATGCTTCATATCGCGAAACCCTACTATATTTTATAAATAAAAGTAAACTAAGTTACTCCTTGAAACATCAGCTACCTGCCAGTGAAAGTCCCGTTAAAATCGGTCCAGCCGTTTCGGATATTACCCGGAACAAACAGACAGACAGACAGATAGACAGACAGAGACATTTTTTTAAAATTGTCTTTTTTTGTGTCAGTATCGTGTATATTTTCATATGCATTTAGTGAAAAGCTGTTATTTTGGAATTACAAACAGACACTTCAATTTTATTTATCTGTATAGATATATACGGTCGAATTGAATAACCTTCTCATATTTTGAAGTCGATTGTGTGAATGAATACACTTATCAAAGTTTATTTTTCTATTTTACGACACGTGGATATCTCAACTGAAGGTTATTCTCGTAGTTAACGAGAGATACCACGTTTAATGTTGAGTTTAGATCTTAACATGTACCCCGCGGGGTACACGGTAGCTAATTACGGTACTCCAAGGTAATCCTGGGTACCGGTACCCGTTGTCACACGTTTATATATAACTATCTGACCCGACAGACGTAGCCCTGTCTTAATTATGAGAATGCAGCACGTATTCTGTCAATTCTATGTCAAACGTCATAAGGCTACATCAACAAGTTATTATTGTCCAAAGCTAAGGTTAGATTTAAGAAGAAATAAATAATTTTATATGGTGGTTAAGTATTCTTAAATTTTCAAATTTTCCACGCAATTTTCTTAGTTTTTTCTTTCATAAGAACCATCTCCTTACAATAAGGAACACAACGAAAAAATAACTATCGAAATCGGTCCAGCCGTTCACCCGTGATTTTGTGACCAAGGGAAATGGGGATTCATTTTTATATATATACTAGCTGTGCCCCGCGGTTTCACCCGCGTAGATTTAGTTTCATGCCTCGTGTCGCGGATCCTTTGATTTATTAAAAATATTAGTTTAATAAATAAAAGTAGCCTAAGTTACTACTTGAAACATCAGCTACCTGCCAGCTAAAGTCCCGTTAAAATCGGTCGAGCCGTTTCAGAGATTACCCGGAACAAACAGACAGACAGACATACGGACGGACCGACAGAGAAAAAAAAATTAAACTTGGTTTTTAGTGTCAGTAGCGTGTATACTTTCATATGCATTTAGTGAAAAGCTGTAATTTTGGAATTACAATCAGACACTTCAATTTTATTAATCTGTATAGGTGTATAGAGTAGGCTCTCTTGAAAATAATTCTCGTGTCGTCCGTTAATGGAACCTTATTCGCCCTGGAGGCTACACGTTCCTGTAATATTATTGTTTTCATAATAGGCTGCCTTTGTGACTCGCCAACTTAACTTGGCTGAAGCAAATCATGATTTTTTTTATTCATTCCACAAAATAATTAAAACAATTTCTGATAATTCAACTCAAGATTTCGTTTGAAACGTTTTTCCAGTTTTTTATCCTGTCTGTATTTGAGAACGCAGGCCTGGTTTCGCTCTCCGACCCCTACCACGAGTTTTCCAATGTTTTTCTAATATACACTCGCTAGCGTCTCCGACAATGTTAGTATGACATATTTTAGTTCTTCACGTCACCGCTTGGAGGCGCTGAACAATTTTTCATGCAAATATTCGGCGGAGACGCTAGCGAGTGTAGATTAGGAACACGGTGGCAAACCCGTGATAGGGGCATAGCCCCTGTAGACAAAGTAACATTATCCTCACGCTTCGCTAGTAGAAACGATACAAAATGTACAGGAATGACATACGTCACGTGACTGATTTATGTTTGCTTTGACTGGCTGGAATTTGCCATGCTCACATATATTTGTACTATATTTTTAGTTTTTATTTTTGACAATTGAGCATTAGAACTGTGTCCATGGGCTTATAGTTGCTTGAACGATTTATTTTGTATTTTTAAAACTGTATAATATTTTTGAAAAGAGTAATTACTGAGTTCCTTGCCAGGATCTTCTCAGTAAAAGCAACCTTCCGAACCTGGCGGTAGCATGTATAATACTGTGTAATTATGTCATTCTGACGATTTGAAAGTACTTTGTATAAAGTCTAATCGAATAAAGATGTATTTGAGTTTTAGTTTATGTCATTGCCATGCATTTTGTATCGTTTTTATTAGCGCAAGCGAGAGAATGCTACTTTGTCTAAGGATAAAATTATATTGAGTTTTTTCATCTGTAATTTGCCAGTAACAGCCCGGAGTCTGGATAAGTAGCCGGCTAATGGCAAGTTTTGGACTCGAACTGTAGTACTCTAGGTTCGTTATCGGCTCGTAGGCTGGAAGTCTCACGTCAGAGTCCCTAGTGCGAGTTTTCTTAAAATCGCCGTCACAAGTGATCGCGTCGACGTAAACGCAGATTTGTATGGGCTCACAATAGTGTCATGTTTAGGCCGACAGAGGCGCTGTTCCGATCCTATACAAATCTGCGTTTACGTCGACGCGGTGACTTGTGACGGCAGCAGTAAGAAACTCGCACTAGGCCCTTAGCTCTGCCTACTCCTTAGGGGAAAACAGGCGTGAGCTTATAATCTGTTATTAAATCATTATATTTGTCCTGTTTTTCGATGAGCTACTCAATTTCAAAGCGCGGTGACCAATGAGTGTACCTATTAACCTTTGTACAGTGATTTCACACCACGTGCTTTACGGTGAAGGAAAACATCGTGAGGAAACCTGCGTATGTCTGAGAAGTAATTCAAACACGTATGTATAGTGGCTGAGACGGCGATGGACTCACCATCTGTCACGTTGGCATTATTACAACAGCTCTGCCTACTACAGATATAGAAATATTTTATTTTAATTTTCAGGTGTCATCTCCTGTCATCCCGATAGTGGTGCCTAACGTGACGTCATCAATGGCCACCAAGGTCCAGAATCAAGGTATGTAATAAATATAACTTTGGTTGTGCAGAGAACGAATGATCAGTGTCATTGCGTTGCTACGCTCGCTACATAGATGGCGCTACTCGCTAACAATTGCAAGTTTCAGTACAAATACACGAGAACCTAAATCGCGCTATGAGAGTCGAGCGTATTGCAGTATATATACAAGTGTCCAACTAAAACAGTTGGAGCCGGTGTTCCCCAGATATGACACCCGCCTCAATGGAAGATCTTGTCTTTGCTGGGGATGACACTGATCACTCGCTCTCCACACAGTATATATACAAGTGTCCAACTAGAACAGTTGGAGCCGGTGTTCCCCAGACATGACACCCGCCTCAATGGAAGATCTTGTCTTTGCTGGGGATGACACTGATCACTCGCTCTCCACACAGTATATATACAAGTGTCCAACTAGAACAGTTGGAGCCGGTGTTCCCCAGACATGACACCCGCCTCAATGGAAGATCTTGTCTTTGCTGGGGATGACACTGATCACTCGCTCTCCACACAGTATATATACAAGTGTCCAACTAGAACAGTTGGAGCCGGTGTTCCCCAGACATGACACCCGCCTCAATGGAAGATCTTGTCTTTGCTGGGGATGACACTGATCACTCGCTCTCCACACAGTATATATACAAGTGTCCAACTAGAACAGTTGGAGCCGGTGTTCCCCAGACATGACACCCGCCTCAATGGAAGATCTTGTCTTTGCTGGGGATGACACTGATCACTCGCTCTCCACACAGTATATATACAAGTGTCCAACTAGAACAGTTGGAGCCGGTGTTCCCCAGACATGACACCCGCCTCAATGGAAGATCTTGTCTTTGCTGGGGATGACACTGATCACTCGCTCTCCACACAGTATATATACAAGTGTCCAACTAGAACAGTTGGAGCCGGTGTTCCCCAGACATGACACCCGCCTCAATGGAAGATCTTGTCTTTGCTGGGGATGACACTGATCACTCGCTCTCCACACAGTATATATACAAGTGTCCAACTAGAACAGTTGGAGCCGGTGTTCCCCAGACATGACACCCGCCTCAATGGAAGATCTTGTCTTTGCTGGGGATGACACTGATCACTCGCTCTCCACACAGTATATATACAAGTGTCCAACTAGAACAGTTGGAGCCGGTGTTCCCCAGACATGACACCCGCCTCAATGGAAGATCTTGTCTTTGCTGGGGATGACACTGATCACTCGCTCTCCACACAGTATATATACAAGTGTCCAACTAGAACAGTTGGAGCCGGTGTTCCCCAGACATGACACCCGCCTCAATGGAAGATCTTGTCTTTGCTGGGGATGACACTGATCACTCGCTCTCCACACAGTATATATACAAGTGTCCAACTAGAACAATTGGAGCCGGTGTTCCCCAGACATGACACCCGCCTCAATGGAAGATCTTGTCTTTGCTGGGGATGACACTGATCACTCGCTCTCCACACAGTATATATACAAGTGTCCAACTAGAACAATTGGAGCCGGTGTTCCCCAGACATGACACCCGCCTCAATGGAAGATCTCGTCTTTGCTGGGGATGACACTGATCACTCGCTCAATAGTTAGATCACCCATCTAACTACTGCCTTGGTAAATGGTAGCTTAACTTCACTGATTGAACTTTGATATGCGCTATAGTAACTATGTCATGAGTACCTTATGTAACAATAGAAAACTACCTCCATTCTGATTTAAGTCTTCGTTACAAACGTTTAAAACTCATATTGCAATGACACAAAACTTGTTTTAAAAGATAAATAGATATATACAGTGGAATGCCTCAAAAGGAATTTCTTTCAAAAGATTTTAAACTCTAACACTAAGGTTGTAAGGTTCAAATTTAAATGTGAAGATTTAACCAGTGTCAAAGTTAAGTGATGTACTAAGGAGATAGTTAAGATGAAGTTCACCTGCAGTTTAAAATAGGGATGGGGAGGTGTCGATAAAGATATCGATGCATTTTTATTCTGTAACCTAGCTTTGAAACGTGGTTGCTATTTTTTTCAAATAAAGTATGTAATAAGTAAGCTTATGTTACTTCCTGTACCATCAGCTATCAGTCAGTGAAAGCCTCGCTAAAATTGGTCCAGCCGTTTCGGAGATTAGCCGGAACTGACAGAGAGACAGAGAAATATAGTTTAAAGCTTTGCCCCGCGGTTTCACGCGCGTAGATTTAGATTCATCCTTATTGTCGCGGAACCCTAATATTTTTATTAAATAAACGTAGCCTAAGTTACTCCTTGATATATCAGCTACCTGCCAGTGAAACTCCCGTTAAAATCGGTCCAGTCGTTTCAGAGATTACCGGAAACAAACAGACAGACAGAGATTTCTTTTAAAACTTGGTTTTTTAGTGTCATTAGCGTGTATACTTTCATATGCATTTAGTGAAAAGCTGTTATTTTGGAATTACAAACAGACACTTCAATTTTATTTTCTGTATAACATAGCTAAATGTTTGTATGGGTTTTAACGGGATCTACACTTAAGATTTTTTTTTGTTTGTTTGTTTGCATTGGATAGGCTCCGAAACTAATTGACCGATCTTGAAAATTCTTTCAGCAATAGATAGCTACATCATCAGCGAGTAACATAGGCTATATTTTATCTCCTTACTCCCACGGGAACCTGGTTGAAACCTCGTGACGTCCGCTAGTATACTATATAGCAAGCAACTGCGCCACGAGCATTGTATCGATATATCGACTTTATCGACACTCACCCCTCCCTACATAAGATGCTTAACGACAGCTCTCAGGCGCTACTAAAATACATATTAAACTAAAATAATTATTACTAGCTCACGGTTTCACCCGCTTAGTTCCCGTTCCCGTGGGATTACGGGGATGAAATATAGCCTATTTTAGTCTCTGATGATGTAGCTATCCATTGCTGAAAGAATTTTCAAGATCGGTCCAGTAGTTTCGGAGCCTATTCAATGCAAACAAACAAAAAAACAATCAAATCTTTCCTCTTCATAATCTATACATTTATACAGATATATATACAGAAAAATAAAATTGAAGTGTCTGTTTGTAATTCGAAAATTACAGCTTTTCACTAAATGCATATGAAAGTATACACGCTACTGACACTGAAAAACCAAGTTTTAAAATGTTTCTCTGTCTGTCTGTCTGTTTATTCCGGGTAATCTCTGAAACGGCTGGACCGATTTTAACGGGACTTTCACTGGCATGTAGCTGATATATCAAGGAGTAACATAGGCTACTTTAATATATTAAAAATATTAGGATTTCCTGACAATAAAGATTAAACTAAATAAATAGCCAGCGAACAATCAAGACGCATCCAACGATAAATAGTTTTAGAGTTCTGAGGGAACACATTAAGATACATACATACCGGTCAAAATCATATCCCTCCTTTACGCTTCGCCGTAGTCGGGTAAGAATAACAAAGCAGGAATCTATACAGATAAATAAAATTGAAGTGTCTGTTTGTAATTCCAAAACAGCTTTTCACTAAATGCATATGAAAGTATACACGAAACTAACAATAAAAAACCAAGTTTCAAAAATTTTCTCTGTCTGTCTGTCTGTCTGTTTGTTCCGGGTAATCTCTGAAACGGCTGGATGGATTTTAACGGGACTTTCACTGGTAGGTAGCTGATGTTTCAAGGAGTAACTTAGGCTTCTTTTATTTATCAATAATATTAGGGTTCCGCGAAGGATGAAACTAAATCTACGCGGGTTAAACCGCGGGGCACAGCTAGTTAAAATATATATTCACTGCTCTTCACATTCATAACATTTATTTCGCAGAAATAACATACAATTTTCACCCCAAATTGTTGAACCAACGTTTAAATATGTTTATTTTTAATTAAATCCTTATTAAGTAATTCTACTTGTTTAAATATTACATTAAGATGAGTATAAAGTTTAATAATTACACCCTAACCTGCTACGCAAGCGACGCAAGTTCAAATCCCAGCGGAAAGCTTTACGGTAAAGGAAAACATCGTGAGGAAGCCTGCATATGTCTGAGAAGTAATTCAAACACGTATGTATAGTGGCTGAGACGGTGGACTCACCATCTGTTACGTTGGCACTTAATCATCTTGTGTGAAAAGTGGGTGTTGTTATTTCAATTACAAAGTTTGATAATTACTCTTTCTTTAACCTGCTCCGCAAGCGACGCGTGTTCGAATTCTGTACCAATCAGTTATTCTAAAATGTGCAGTGATTTCACACCACGTGCTTTACGGTGAAGGAAAACATCGTGAGGAAACCTGCATATGTCTGAGAAGTAATTCAAGCTACACAATTATACGTAGTACTAGTATCTACTTTTAGTATTAATATAATTTTTATCGAATTTTGTGCACTGTACCTGTGTCCATGGGCTTATATATTGTTTTTATGATTTATATTGTACTAGCTGTGCCCCGCGGTTTCACCCGCGTACATTTAGGTTCATGCTTTTTTTTTTCATGCTAGTTTCATAAAATGAGCCTAAAACACTCCTTGAAACATCAGCTATCTGCCAGTGAAAGTCTCGTTAAAATCCATCTAGCCGTTTACGCGTGATGTCGTGACCAAGGGAAATGGGGATTCATTTTTATATATAAGAAGATATAAGATAAGATTACACAAAATTCTTAAATTATTTTTTGTAAAGAGTAATTACTGAGTTCCTTGCCAGGTTGTTCTCAGTAAAAGCAACCTTCCGAACCTGGCGGTAGCATGTATAATACTGTGTAATTATGTCATTCTGACGATTTGAAAGTACTTTGATAAAAGTCTAATCAAATAAAGATATCTTGATTTTGAAAAACGTATGCATAGTGGCTGAGACGGCGATAGACTCGCATTCTTCATACAACTTCATACACATTAAGGTCCCTATCCCCCATCCCTTCGTAGTGTTGTAAGTAATCCATGAATTTTGCACCAAAACCACCGCATGTGTGTATGGGTAGTGTATGGTTTAAGTTATGAGAGAGAGAGACTAGTTTAAAATTCACCAGTTATTAAGTCCCATGTAATAGAGGGCGAGCCTGTTACCATTAACCGGCCACTAATACAGACTGCGGGCTGCTACTGGGGAATTACTGATGGAAAAATATTTCTAATGATTCTAGTTGTTTTACGAAAATTACGAATCATTCATTTTTATAACTCTCAGTAAAAGCAACCTTCCGAACCCGGCGGTAGCATGTATAATCTTAATCTAAATATATAAAACTCAAAGGTGACGGACTGACTGACATAGTGATCTATCAACGCACAGCCCAAACCACTGGACGGATCGGGCTGAAATTTGGCATGCAGGTAGATGTTATGACGTAAGCATCCGCTAAGAAAGGATTTTGATTAATTCTACCCCCAAGGGGATAAAATAGGGGATGACAGTTTGTATGAAACTAAATTTACGCTAGAGAAACAACGGGTCACAGCTAGTCCTGTATAATTATGGTGTTCTGACGATTTGAAAGAATTTTGGTTAATGTCTAATCAAATAAAGATAGTGCAAGGAGTCCCTAGTGCGAGTTTTCTTAAAATCGCCGTCACAAGTGATCGCGTCGCCGTAAACGCAGATTAGTATGGGCTCACAATAGTGTCATGTTTAGGCCGACAGAGGCGCTGTTCCGATCCTATACAAATCTGCGTTTACATCAACGCGGTGACTTGTGACGGCGGCAGTGAAAAACTCGCACTAGGCACTCTGGTATTGACTTAATTTCGACAGCCTTTGCCCCGCTACGTTTCATAACTCGGTCCATTTCCACGCAAGACCCAGCGCGCATGTGCGGTGCAAATACACCTTGATTTCCCAAATGAATAGATCCGGAAAGTTCCCAGGCCACGCCGAGAGGGCAAGAATTAATTACGATATATGTAACTACTGGGTTTAAACACAGCGTTGTAAACTTGTCTTGTTACCTCTAGCTCCTTGTCCGTTATGTGCGCCTGGTACTTCGTGTACCATATCATCATCTCCCTGACCTTATCCCATACATTGTTGGGGTCGGCACTTGATTCAACCCGATGTGGCTCCATGTTAGTCACAATCAACTTATTAACTCCTTGTCCGTTATGTGCGCCTGGTACTTCGTGTACCATATCATCATCTCCCTGGCCTTATCCCATACATTGTTGGGGTCGGCACTTGATTCAACCCGAAGTGGCTCCATGTTAGTCGCAATCAACTTATTAACTCCTTGTCCGTTATGTGCGCTTGGTACTTCGTGTACCATATCATCATCTCCCTGGCCTTATCCCATACATTGTTGGGGTCGGCACTTGATTCAACCCGATGTGGCTCCATGTTAGTCACAATCAACTTATTAACTCCTTGTCCGTTATGTGCGCCTGGTACTTCGTGTACCATATCATCATCTCCCTGGCCTTATCCCATACATTGTTGGGGTCGGCACTTGATTCAACCCGATGTGGCTCCATGTTAGTCACAATCAACTTATTAACTCCTTGTCCGTTATGTGCGCCTGGTACTTCGTGTACCATATCATCATCTCCCTGGCCTTATCCCATACATTGTTGGGGTCGGCACTTGATTCAACCCGATGTGGCTCCATGTTAGTCACAATCAACTTATTAACTCCTTGTCCGTTATGTGCGCCTGGTACTTCGTGTACCATATCATCATCTCCCTGGCCTTATCCCATACATTGTTGGGGTCGGCACTTGATTCAACTCGATGTGGCTCCATGTTAGTCACAATCAACTTATTAGCTCCTTGTCCGTTATGTGCGCCTGGTACTTCGTGTACCATATCATCATCTCCCTGGCCTTATCCCATACATTGTTGGGGTCGGCACTTGATTCAACCCGATGTGGCTCCATGTTAGTCACAATCAACTTATTAACTCCTTGTCCGTTATGTGCGCCTGGTACTTCGTGTACCATATCATCATCTCCCTGGCCTTATCCCATACATTGTTGGGGTCGGTACTTGATTCAACCCGATGTGGCTCCATGTTAGTCACAATCAACTTATTAACTCCTTGTCCGTTATGTGCGCCTGGTACTTCGTGTACCATATCATCATCTCCCTGGCCTTATCCCATACATTGTTGGGGTCGGTACTTGATTCAACCCGATGTGGCTCCATGTTAGTCACAATCAACTTATTAACTCCTTGTCCGTTATGTGCGCCTGGTACTTCGTGTACCAAATCATCATCTCCCTGGCCTTATCCCATACATTGTTGGGGTCGGTACTTGATTCAACCCGATGTGGCTCCATGTTAGTCACAATCAACTTATTAACTCCTTGTCCGTTATGTGCGCCTGGTACTTCGTGTACCATATCATCATCTCCCTGGCCTTATCCCATACATTGTTGGGGTCGGCACTTGATTCAACCCGATGTGGCTCCATGTTAGTCACAATCAACTTATTAACTCCTTGTCCGTTATGTGCGCCTGGTACTTCGTGTACCATATCATCATCTCCCTGGCCTTATCCCATACATTGTTGGGGTCGGCACTTGATTCAACCCGATGTGGCTCCATGTTAGTCACAATCAACTTATTAACTCCTTGTCCGTTATGTGCGCCTGGTACTCTTTGAAACTGTCTGAAACATGCAAATCCCTTTGTTTTTGAAATATTCTTTTATCAAAGAGGTTTTTAATTTATATTTTTATCTCTTGTCATCCACTTTGTGAATTTGTTTAATAAATAACTAGCTGTGCCCCGCGGTTTCACCCGCGTAAATTTAGATTCATACAAACTTTCATCCCCAATGTTATCCCCTTGGGGGTAGAATTAATCAAAATCCTTTGTTAGCGGATGCCTACGTCATAACATGTACCTGCATGCCAAATGTCAGCCCGATCCGTCCAGTGGTTTGGGCTGTGCGTTGATAGATCACTATGTCAGTCAGTCACCTTTGAGTTATATATATTTAAATTGTGTTAACTAATATCTATATCTATAGCTCATATCAATAGAACTGTGTTATTTTAAGGAGTGAAGATATGCCGTGGGTTTGAATCCCAGCGGGGCCTGTACCAATGATTATTGAAATACTTTTGTGCAGTGTCACACCACGTGCTTTACGATGAAGGAAAACATCGTGGATAAACATATGTCTGAGAAGTAATTTAAACACGTATGTATAGTGGCTGAGACGGCGATGGACTCCCCATCTGTCACGTTGGCACTTAATCATCTTGTGTGAAAAGTGTGTGTTGTTATTACAACACCTCTGCCTACACCCGAGGGGAATACAGGCGTGAGCATTATGTATGTGGTAAATATAATGCTACGGAGCTACAGTTTCGTAGCACCGTAGCAATTTGTAGCATCGTAGCTATTTTCCATTTAAAGTCAAAGTCAAAAATATCTTTATTTGATTAGACTTTTTACAAAGTACTTTCAAATCGTCAGAGTGACACAATTTACAGTATTATACATGCTACCGCCAGGTTCGGAAGGTTGCTTTTACTGAGAACAACCTGGTGAGAGACTCTGTAATTACTTTGATAACGAAATGATAATTGAAAGTCTATTCAAATGAAGATATTTTTGATTTTGTGATTGAGTTTGAGGTAGGGTATTCCGGTAGATCAATCTAACACTCAAGCGTTCTTTACTATGTAATGATATGTACATGATGCCAGCTGTGTTTCTTGCCGGTTCTCAGAAGGCTAGTTTCCGAACCGGTGGTGAATTCGACATTCATAAATGCCTTCATCATCATGAATGTAAGATTAAGAACTCTTGTCGGTGTAACCGATGTAACTCTTTCCATTTGTCTCTGTTCAGTGCCAGCTCTTTGACCTCCTTATACGTCAAAGTCAAAGTCAAAGTCAAAAATATCTTTATTCGATTAGACTTTTTACAAAGTACTTTCAAATCGTCAGAACGACATGGATTATACATGCTACTGCCAGGTTCGGAAGGTTGCTTTTACTGAGAAGAACCTGGCAAGAAACTCAGTAATTACTCTTTTAAAAATATTATACAACTTTTAAAAACAAAGTAAATCACTTGAGAAATGTAAGCCCATGGACACAGTTCCAATGCACAAATGTCAATAAAAATTAACATAAAGAAAAGTCTAGTAGTTGTACTTATATGTAAATGCGTAGCTTGAGATGACCAGCCCCCGTCATGATAGACACCTTTAACTCGTCTCATGTATAACCTTGGTCTTCCTCTTCCTCTCTTCCCTTCTACTATGTTTTTAATAAATGCCTTACCAAGGCCTAAACTGACTGTATTTTTTTTTTCATTTTATGTAGCTCTCCAGTTCGGGTCGAACACTGAGCATTGCCAAAGCTACTTAAAGTATGAAAATACAAGCAAAGTCATAGAATTGGGTAAGCAAAGGGAATAGTCATAAATAAGGGAAATAAAAGAATGCCCTTACGTACCGTCAGCATAAACAATGGAATATTAAACTTATTTTAGATTTTTGTAGATTTAGTTTCATCCTTATACTGAATACTGAACCCTAATATTTTTAAGAAATAAAAGTAGCCTAAGTTACTCCTTGATACATCACCTACCTGTCAGTGAAAGTCCCGTTAAAATCGGTCCAGCCGTTTCGGAGATTACCCGGAACAAACAGACAGACAGACAGACAGACAGAGAAAAAAATTATAACTTGGTTTTTTAGTGTCAGTAGCGTGTATACTTTCAGATGCATTTAGTGAAAAACTGTTATTTTGGATTTACAAACAGACACTTCAATTATATTTATCTGTATAGATTTTAACATACATATACATGCTCACGCCTGTATTCCCCTCGGTAGGCAGAGGTGTTGTAATAACAACACACACTTTTCACACAAGATTAAGTGCCAACGTGTCAGTGAGTCCATCGCCGTCTCAGCCACTATACATACGTGTTTGAATTACTTCTCAGACATATGCAGGTTTCCTCACGATGTTTTCACGTCAATGTAGAAGAAAACACAAGAATGGTAGACGAATATATATAACGTGATACAACTTTCAATAGCGTGATCTATTTTATTATTCACTTCCCTCTATAATGGTTGAGGAGGGCGATGGCTGGCATTCTCGTCATACTTGTGAACAGGTGCTGCTTGTGGGGGCTGGTCATCTCAAGCTACGCATTTACATATAAGTACAACTACTAGACTTTTCTTTATGTTAATTTTTATCGACATTTGTGCATTGGAACTGTGTCCATGGGCTTACATTACTCAAGTGATTTATTTTGTTTTTTTTATTGTATGATACTTTTGAAAAGAGTAATTACTGAGTTTCTCACCAGGTTGTTCTCAGTAAAAGCAACCTTCCGAACCTGGCGGTAGCATGTATAATACTGTGTAATTGTGGCATTCTGACGATTTGAAAGTACTTTGTAAAAAGTCTAATCGAATAAAGATATGACTTGACTACTAACGCCATCTACTTACAAAGAATGAAACTAAGATATACTTATCTACGATTCGTAACACTCTTTTGTTTTTTTTTCCTAGTCGTGCTGTCTGTACATTCGTCACGTCTCGTTGACAATCTGTTTGTTGGTACATTATTAAATATCTGCCATTCCTTGCTTATATATATATATATTGAAAGTTAACGTGAAGACGTCCTAGCTTTTTAGTCTATATTGATAAACTAGCTGTGCCCTGCGGTTTCACCGGCGTAAATTTAGTTCATACAAACTGTCATCCCCTATTTTATCCCCTTGGGGGTAGAATTAATCAAAATCCTTTGTTAGCGGATGCCTACGTCATAACATGTACCTGCATGCCAAATGTCAGCCCGATCCGTCCAGTGGTTTGGGCTGTGCGTTGATAGATCACTATGTCAGTCAGTCAGTCACCTTTGACTTATATATTTTTAGATAAAATTTCTGTTTTCAATTTCAAATTAACAGCTTCTCACTAAATGCATATGAAAGTATATACGGTACTGACATAAAATATAAATTTTCAAATGTTTTCTTTGTCTGTCTGTTTGTTCCGGCTTTTAACAGGACAAATTTTAACGGGACTTTCACTGATAGATAGCTGACTTTAAACATAAGTTTCAGCGAAATAAAAACCCTGATATCTATACAGATAAATACAATTGGAGTATCTTTTTGTAGATAATCAATACATACACTAAAAAACCTTTTTTGTTCTGGTTTGTTTGTTCCAACTTATCTCTGAAACGGCTGGACCGATTTTAATGGGACTTGCACTGGCAGTCTGTTACAGACTATTAGTATACAATTTCGGTATATATATTAAAACTCTGCACAAGTAGCTCCTGGCAATGACATGGTATGCAAACATGATATGTAAATCATTTGGTATTGTTTTTACTTTTTTAATTATTATTTTTTACACATGCATGCTGATACAATTTTCACTATTGTGAATAATTTATGATGTTTTTTTTGTAATTATTATTATTTTACTGTGTAATGAAATGTACATGATGCCAGCTGAGTTTCTTGTCGGTTGTTATCAGAAGGCTAGTTTCCAAACCGGTGGTCAATTCTACGCCATTCATAAGTGCCTTACCAGGGCCTAAACTGATTAAATCATTTGCAATATACATGAACTGGTGTCGTGTGTGTATTTTTATTGTTTCGGCCTTGACTCAATAATAAACAGTATTATATAAAGACTATTGATAGACTACTTTTGAAGTTGGGATTCTAAAACCTTCTTGCACAATAGTTGACAAAGATCCCCGTAGGTGTAGGCAGAGGTGTTGTAATAACAACACACACTTTTCATACAAGATGATTAAGTGCCAACGTGACAGTGAGTCTATCGCCGTCTCAGCCACTATACTGTCTTTGAATTACTTCTCAGACATATGCAGGTTTCCTCACGATGTTTTCCTTCACCGTAAAGAGTAGTGTGATATCACTGCACATAAGTTTTTAGAAAAACTCATTGGTAGTCCGCTGGGATTTGGACTTGCGTCGCTTGCGTAGCAGGCGTCTGCTCAAAGCCCACGGCCACAGCGGCTCTTATTTGACACTTAGCCCTAAGTATGTGTATATAAAGGTAATTAACCTCGCTTTTAACTTGGATAACTTTAATACTTAGCCTACTTTAACTTAAATATAATAATGAGTTCAAAAACAAGCTCTAAATACCTATTTAGCTTAGAAATTAAGTTTGTTTGGTGGTTGTGAACATTACTTTAAGAGAAAATTATCTTAAGATTTCGTTTAAATGTTATATAACTAGCTGTGCCCGCGGTTTCACCCGCGTAAATTTAGTTTCATACAACTTTTCATCCCCTATTTTATCCCCTTGGGGGTAGAATTAATCAAAATCCTTTCTTAGCGGATGCCTACGTCATAACATCTACCTGCATGCCAAATTTCAGCCCAATCTGTCCAGTGGTTTGAGCTGTGCGTTGATAGATCACTATGTCAGTCACCGTTGAGTTATATATAGATATACATACTACATACTAGTTGTGCCCCGGTTTCACCCGCGTAGACTAATTGTGACTCTTTTTGTTAAACAAAAGTAGCCTAAGTTACTCCTTGAAACATCAGCTACTTGCCAGTGAAAGTCCCGTATAAATCGGTTCAGCCGTTTCAGAGATTACCCCGGACAAACAGACAGACAGACAGAGTTTTTTTTTTAAATAGGCTTTTCTATATCACTACCGTGTAAACTTTCATATGCATTTGGTAAAAATCTGCTTACTTATATGAACAAACAGACACCTCAACATTATTTATCTGTATAAATAAACATATTCCATACTAGTTGTGCCCCGGTTTTCCCCGATTAGGCTTCATGTCACTGGTAGTTTTATTCACAGAGCCATTTTTAAAATATATGTAGCCTAAATTACTCCTTTTTCCCCTAACATCAGCCATCTGCCAGTGAAAGTCCCTTAGAAATCCAGTCGTTTCAGATATTAGTCAGTACAAACAGGCTTCTAGACAGACAGACGAAAAATACTTTCGAAAATAGTTTTTTCATCTTACAGAAGATACCAGACAAATGGCACTGCTCTATTGTAGTTTTGTGTTCACAAGGTGAATGAGGTTTTCAGAGCTGTCTGTAGTACCTCCACCTTACAGAAAATCGCAGCCAAATGACACTGCTCTATTACACTGAAAAGATAAGTGATAACCGTTTATAGACTGCAATAACCGCTTATCAGCAGGACTGTTTGCTCATTTACTATTTTTGGGCCTTGTAAATGCAGTGTAGTGTAAGCTCGTTTTACATACCACTCGCAAACAAACAAGACGAATTTACATTTCACTGTATATATTAATTATTCATTCGAAGTTCATTTATAGTTCGGAATAGAGAGGATATAATGGGATGTCCTGTTTGTATATCGAGCTGGTGCCTGTACCGTCCACGTTACAGAAGATACCACACAAATAATGGCACCTTAGAGTAGTGTTGTGTTCACAAGGTGAGTAAGGTCGCCACTCATACATGGAGGGGAGGAGTGGGAGTGGAGGCGCTGTGCTAGCAATAGTTGTCATTATGTTAGCACAGGGATGTCATTGTGTATAAGGTTCTGTCCGACTGGTGCCTGTACCGTCCACGTTACAGAAGATACCCCACAAATAATGGTACCTTAGAGTGTTGAGTTCACAAGGTAAGGTCGACAGTGGTCCAGTGAAATATTTATACGAAGCGGCAGCGGCAGTGACGTGTGATCAGATCGTAGGAGCGGCAGTAACCGACGACACACGACCAGCGACCAATGACACAGATATACAAAGCGGCAGGAGACAGAGTGACGTGTGATCAGATCGTAGGAGCGGCAGTAACCGACGACACACGACCAGCGATCAATGACACAGATATACAAAGCGGCAGTGAGCGGCAGGAGGCAGAGTGACGTGTGATCAGATCGTGGGAGCGGCAGTAACCGACGACAAACGACCAGCGATCAATGACACAGATATACAAAGCGGCAGTGAGCGGCAGGAGGCAGAGTGACGTGTGATCAGATCGTAGGAGCGGCAGTAACGACGACACACGACCAGCGATCAATGACACAGATATATAAAGCGGCAGTGAGCGGCAGGAGGCAGAGTGGCGTGTGATCAGATCGTAGGAGCGGCAGTAACGACGACACACGACCAGCGATCAATGACACAGATATACAAAGCGGCAGTGAGCGGCAGGAGGCAGAGTGACGTGTGATCAGATCGTAGGAGCGGCAGTAACCGACGACAAACGACCAGCGATCAATGACACAGATATACAAAGCGGCAGTGAGCGGCAGGAGGCAGAGTGACGTGTGATCAGATCGTAGGAGCGGCAGTAACTGAGGACACACAACCAGCGATCAATGACACAGATATACAAAGCGGCAGTGAGCGGCAGGAGGCAGAGTGGCGTGTGATCAGATCGTAGGAGCGGCAGTAACGACGACACACGACCAGCGATCAATGACACGGATATACAAAGCGGCAGTGAGCGGCAGGAGACAGAGTGACGTGTGATCAGATCGTAGGAGCGGCAGTAACTGAGGACACACGACCAGCGAATAAATACACAGATATACAAAGCGGCAGGAAACTGCTGCCGTTTGGAATACTTTAATAAGATATTAATCTAATGTTTATATTACGTTTCGTCAATTTCCCAAGCTTGGTTGCGTATCTATAAATCAAATGACAGCCTTTCGGCCGTGACATATGATTAAAATATGTTTAAATGCAATGATTGCGTGCCTCTGCGGTGCTCAAACTGTGGAGGATTATTTTTTATTTTTATACTTATTAAGAATACTTGCTTTTCGCTTTTCAATTGATAACTGACGTCAATACAAAAATAGTAAAATTGTTTCGTTTAAAGATCATATAAATTAAATTACCAGTGTTTTGGACAAGGTGAGGAATGAGTTTATAAGGGGAAGTCTGAAAGTAGCACCAGTGACTGATAAGTTGAAGAATAAACATTAGTCGTGGTATGGACATGTTATGCGGAGGGATGAGGATAATGTTGCCAAAAAGTTTTGTTTATGAATGTGGATGGTTACAAGGGGAGAGGAAGACCTAAGAAACGATGAATGGATTGTGTGAAAGATGATATGGCTAGAATGGGAGTGAATACAGATATGACGGCTGATAGAGAGGAATGGAAGAGAAGAACACATTGCGCCGACCACAAATAACATGGGATAAGGACAGGATTATGATGATATGGCTAAGGGAGTGAATACAGATATGACGGCTGATAGAGAGGAATGGAAGAGAAGAACACATTGCGCCGACCACAAATAACATGGGATAAGGACAGGAAGATGATACAAGTGTTTTGGAACGTCTTGTTTGTGTGGGTATTGCTCCTAATTAGTGTATTTCACTGTCCTAATTAACTAAATGAACTAATTACCTGTACCCAACTTCGTTCGGATGAAGAAAAGTAGACTTTAAAACTAATTTTATTACAAGCACGTGACTAACTGTTGTAACACGAATAAACGACTGGTTTAACCCAGATTGCCGATTTTTCCTCGAAAAAGGGGTTGCGAAGGTCAGATGGCAGTCGCTTCGTATAAAAAATCAGGTGATCAGCCACATCGGGTTGAATCAAGTACCGACCCCAAATACATGGGATAAGGCCAGGGAGATGATGACTTATTCAGAATACTTAACCACCATATCAAAATACTTTCTTCTTAAATCTAACCTTGGCGCTTTGGACAATAAAAACTTTTTAATGTAACCTTATGACGTTTGACATAGAATTGACAGAATACGTGCTGCATTCTCATAATTAAGACAGGGCAATGTCTGTCGGGTCAGCTAGTACTTGATAATTATGTCATTCTGACGATTTGAAAGTACTTTGTAAGAAGTCAAATCAAATCAAGTTATTTTTTAGTTTGAGTTAAGGCACGCCTCTAATTACATGGCATTTAAATTACTGGTGAAATGTGGATGTCCTATAAGTACACCTTTGCCTACCCCTTCGGGGAATACAGTAAGAGTATTTTGTGCTACGATTTTCCGTAGCACTTCGTAGAGCTTCGTAGCACTCTGAACCAAATACGGATTAAATATTACATACATACGCGTGTATTCCCCGAAGGGGTTAGCAGAGGTTGTAATAACAATGAACTCTACGCGGGTGAAACCGCGGGGCACCGCTAGTACAATAGACATCATAAAAAAAAACTATAAGGACACAGTTCCAGTGCACAAAAGATATAAAGACTAAAAGCAGGTACTGCGTATAATTGTGTGAAAATGAAAATGAAAATGAAAATTATTTATTCAGTTTAGGCCTTGGTAAGGCACTTATGAATGTCGAGGAATTTACCACCGGTTCGGAAACTAGCCTTCTGAGAAGAACCGGCAAGAAACTCATAGTAGCTTGAGATGACTTTTGAATTACTTCTCAGACATATGCAGGTTTCCTCACGATGTTTTCCTTCACTGCAAAGCTGTGTGTGACATCACTGCACATACGTTTTTGGAAAAACTCATTCGTGGCCGCTAGGATTTGAACTTGCGTCGCTTGCGTAACAGGTAGGTAATTATCAAACTTTATAGTTGTAATACCAACACACACTTTTCACACAAGATTAAGTGCCAACGTGACAGATGGTGAGTCCACCGTCTCAGCCACTATACATACGTGTTTGAATTACTTCTCAGACATATGCAGGTTTCAAAACGTTCCCCCACGTCTGCTATTTTTACTCACTGACACAAAAGTTATTACAAGCTTACGCCCACGGCTTTGCACGCGTTTTGTGTGCTATATTTATCACTTTTGTCCTACGTAAAGATCCAGTTTTAGAATTAAATATAGATTTTTTTCAAAGAGCCAAGGTGGTCGTGTGGTAGGCAGAGGTGTTGTAATAACAACACACGCTTTTCACCTAAGATAATTAAGTTGCAGTGACAGACGGTGAGTCCATCGTCATCCACAGCAGGTTTCCAATTTATATCTTATTTTTCTTATATATAAAAATGACGGCTGGATGAATTTTAACGGGACTTTCACTGGCAGATAGCTGAAGTTTCAAGGAGTGTTTTAGGCTAATTTAATTTTTTTTAATACACGTAATTAACTCTACGCAGGTGAAACCGCGGGGCACAGCTAGTATATATATAAATGGCAAAAAAAAATCGACTATAGATAGTAAATCTAAATAATAATAAACACAAATTAAAAAAAATCAATAAAAAACTATTGCCAAAAAACACTTCAAAAGAATATCTAACCGCAAATAATTAAATTTAACGTTTGGGTAACACAGGGTAAATTGTGGAGCCAAATTTTGATGCTATAGGGAAGCAGCGGAGGTGCGAGCGAGACAGACTATATACGCGCTAGAAAGGGACGAGACGACGTAGTGAGCTACGCCTAATCAATGCATACAGCCTTCCTGCAGAGACTCGATTCAGTGTTACGCGCAACTCTGACGCGAGGGTGCGTTTCTCGTTTTAAAAAAATTAAATACCAAAAAAAAACAAAAAGCGACCCAATTCTATTCAATTCTGGCAACCAATAAAAAAAAACACAATATTTCCAATAGAGAAGTGAAAAATATACGATATTCGAGCCGGATTCGAAAATCGAACGCGCACGGCGTCCTAACAAAAGACCGCGTATAAATTGTGGCCTTTTTCAAATTGCGAATCGTCAGGCTTAAAGGGATCGATTTTTTTTAATTCGCGTTCCATTTTTTTTCAAATACTTGGATTTGAAGTGATTCAAAAATCGATTCGCATTTTTAATTAATCATTATTGAGCGAATGTATATTAAATATGATAATCGTAACGATTAATCGAGTGTCAAACGAATTGTGACTGTAAATTGGTAGTATTAAATGCGTTTTTCGTTGTGATGCGGTGAGGTGGGCTTTAAATCCTTTGTCTACGTTGCATTTGTATCGCGAACTCGCAATGCTAAAAGGTAATATGAACGTTTATACTCTATAACATTTCGCCATTTTGAATTTCGTACACTATGAATTGTGCAGTACTATTTTTTACTTCTTATTTCAAATGCAGCTCATGAGTTTTTCTTTACTGTCACTATGGTTTAATATCATTTATTTTTAATTTATCTGCAACGGGAAACCAAGGCTTTTAGTTATCACTTTTTTAGTATTTATTTTAAATTTATCAGCAACGGGATACCAAGGCTTTTAGATAACACTAATAATTTAATTTGTAGTTTTGGTTTTTTTTTTTATTTCTAGTTAGATAAGTATAGCTTTTTGTTCAGTTACAAACAAAGGACTGAAATTATGATATGAATTATGTGTGTAACTTACAGCGATCTTTATAAACAAAGATGACTAAAGAAGATTTTTTATTTATGAAAAAAAAACTATATCCTCTATGGTTATTGATAATGTTGAACGGAAGCGAAATTTCTTTTTATTGAGGTGAGGGCAAGGAGCTTTACGGTGAAGGAAAACATCGTGAGGAAACCTGCATATGTCTGAGAAGTAATTCAAATGAAAATGAAAAATATTTATTCAGTTTAGGCCCTGGTAAGGCACTTATGAATGTCGAGAATTTACCACCGGTTCGTGTGAGAAGAACCGGCCGGAAAATCCGTATGTATAGTGGCTGAGACGGCGATAGACTCACCCTCTGTCACATAATTATCTCCCTGGCCTTATCCCATACATTGTTGGGGTCGGCACTTGATTCAACCCGATGTGGCTCCATGTAAGTCACAATCAACTTATTAACTCCTTGTCCGTTATGTGCGCCTGGTACTTCGTGTACCATATCATCATCTCCCTGGCCTTATCCCATACATTGTTGGGGTCGGCACTTGATTCAACCCGATGTGGCTCCATGTTAGTCACAATCAACTTATTAACTCCTTGTCCGTTATGTGCGCCTGGTACTTCGTGTACCATATCATCATCTCCCTGGCCTTATCCCATACATTGTTGGGGTCGGCACTTGATTCAACCCGATGTGGCTCCATGTTAGTCACAATCAACTTATTAACTCCTTGTCCGTTATGTGCGCCTGGTACTTCGTGTACCATATCATCATCTCCCTGGCCTTATCCCATACATTGTTGGGGTCGGCACTTGATTCAACCCGATGTGGCTCCATGTTAGTCACAATCAACTTATTAACTCCTTGTCCGTTATGTGCGCCTGGTACTTCGTGTACCATATCATCATCTCCCTGGCCTTATCCCATACATTGTTGGGGTCGGCACTTGATTCAACCCGATGTGGCTCCATGTTAGTCACAATCAACTTATTAACTCCTTGTCCGTTATGTGCGCCTGGTACTTCGTGTACCATATCATCATCTCCCTGGCCTTATCGCATACATTGTTGGGGTCGGCACTTGATTCAACCCGATGTGGCTAATCATCTGATTTTTATACGAAGCGACTGCCGCCTAACCGTCGCAACGTTTACGAGGAAAATCGATAATCTGGGCTAAACCAGTTGTCAGACTCTTAGGCCTCCTGGACTGACCTGGAACGATTGCCAAAGATGTTAAATTGTCAACCGGGACCCACGTCACCCATCCAACTAGTGGCTTAGGTTTAGGGTTGCTTGACTTCGCTGATCGAATGATATGCGCAATAGCAACTGTGCCACGAGATTCACCATCTGTCACGTTGACACTTAATCATCTTTGGTGAAGAGTGGGTGTGGTAACACCGATGTACCCTTTTGAATTTGAGGGCTTAATTAATATATTTAATTTTCATTGTTACTTATTACATTTTAAAAAACTAGTCGTTAGGGTTTGAGCAGTCACTTGCTACGCAAGCGACGCAAGTTCCAATCCCAACGAGGCCTGCACCAATGAGTTTTTCCAAAAACTTATGTGCAGTGATTTCACACATAGCTTTACGGTGAAGGAAAACATCGCGAGGAAACCTGCATATGTCTGAGAAGTAATTCAAACACGTTTGTATAGTGGCTGGGACGGCGATGGACTCACTGACACGTTGGCACTTAATCATCTTGTGTGTAAAGCGGGTGTTGTTATTACAACACCTCTGCCTACCACTTCGGGGAATACAGGCGTGAGTGGCTTTTTAGAAGAACTCATTGGTACAGGCCCCGCTGGGATTGGAACTTGCGTCGCTTGTGTAGCAGGCGACTGCTCAAACTTCACGGCTGTGGGTTTCTGCTGCTAGATCATTAGCCCTGTTTTATTTGTAATCGTTTTAAATGCAAAAGGCCTTTCTAAAACTCTCTTGTCCCTTAATATAAATAAATAAATAAATAAACAAATTTTCTAAAGGAATTTGTAAGTACCTTCTAGCAGGGACTGAGAGGTATTTGAAACTAGCTATGCGCTGCTGTTTCACTCGCGTAGACATAATTTCACGTGGGTATGATTAATCTATACAGATAAATAAAATTGAAGTGTCTGTTTGTAATTCCAAAATAACAGCTTTTCACTAAATGCATATGAAAGTATACACGCTACTGGCACTAAAAAACCAAGTTTTAAATTTTTTCTTTGTCTGTCTGTCTGTTTGTTCCGGGTAATCTCTGAAACGGCTGGACCGATTGTAACGGGACTTTCACTGGCAGATAGCTAAAAGAAGTAACTTAGTCTCATTACATTGAGTATACCAAACTTCAGCTCAATCGGTTAAAGTACTGATTTAGAATTCAGTTGTAAGATTACAGCCGAATAAACATATCGGTATCACCCGCGTAGTTCCCGTACCCGTGGGAGTACGGGGATAAAATATAGCCTATGTTACTCGCTGATGATGTAGCTATCCATTGCTGAAAGAATTTTCAAGTTCGGTCAAGTAGTTTTGGAGAAATCTTTCATTTTTTTAAATATTAGTGTAGAAAAGCTTATAAAACCCATCACCCGACCCGGGAATCGAACCCAAATCCTCGTGTCCCAACGTAGCGTTTCCAACCACTGGACAAACGAGGCAGTCAATAATACACAATAGGTTATTAGAAATGACGATTCATCGGCCGACTAGTTGATTGATAGCGTTATAATCCCGATTGATTGGACAATTGATTTGATCAATACCCAACTCCATTGTTAGCATGGAATTAACCTATTTAACTATTCATACATTATTAATAACTAAAGCAACATCCCTGGCCTTATCTCATACATCGTTTACACCCGATGTGGCTCCATGTTAGTCGCAATCAACTTATTAACTCCTTGTCCGTTATGTGCGCCTGGTACTTCGTGTACCATATCATCATCTCCCTGGCCTTATCCCATACATTGTTGGGGTCGGCACTTGATTCAACCCGATGTGGCTGTCCAGAATTTTATACGAAGCGACTGCCATTTGACATATGTCTGAGAAGTAATTCAAATACGTATGTATAGTGCCTGAGACGGCGATAGACTCACCATATATTAGGATGAATGGAAGGGTATATTTTCTGTTGTATGTGAGGAGACTGAATTAAAGTATTTCCTTTGTTTGGAGAAAAATAAGAAAAGCACGTTAGCAATACGTTGAAAACTGGGAGTTGTAGATCTGCCTACTCCTTCTGGGAAGATGTACTTACACATTCTTTACAAAAATCTCAAAACGTCAGAATTACATAAATAGCAAGGTCGTAAGGGATGTGTTTACCCCAAAGGTAGCAAACAACCCCCAGCTCCTGCTGGTAAGCGGTTACTATGTCCGTGTTCCTGCTTTGACAACTTCCAAGCAAAACTCAAACACAGCCTTTTGTGGGAAATGCCTGCAAAGAGCTAATAATTAACTCAAAACTGTTGATGTACATCGAGAGCTTTGTACAAGATTATTTATTTAAATATCCAAAGCTATCAAACAAAGACACAAATGGGGAAAAATATTTATAACAAATTACCGCCACTGGGCAATAAATCTATATATATATACATTTACTAGCTAACCCGACAGACGTTGCCCTGTCTTAATTATGAGAATGCAGCACGTATTCTGTCAATTCTATGTCAAACGTCATAAGGTTACATCAACAAGTTATTATTGTCCAAAGCTAAGGTTAGATTTAAGAAGAAATAAATAATTTTATATGGTGGTTAAGTATTCTTAAATTTTCAAATTTTCCACTTGATTTTCTTAGTTTTTTCTTTCATAAGAACCATCTCCTGACAATAACGAACACAACAAAAAAAATATTATCGAAATCGGTCCAGCCGTTCACCCGTGATGTCGTGACCAAGGGAAATGGGGATTCATTTTTATATATACAGATACAGATATATAAAATTGAAGTTTCTGTTTGTAGTTCCAAAATTACACCTTTTGACTAAATGCAAGCATACACGGTCCTGACACAGAAAAACCAATTTAAAAAAAAAATCTCTGTCTGACTGTTTGTTCCGGGAAATCTCCGATACCGCTTCACCGATTTTAACGGGACTTTCTCCGTCTGATAGCTGATGTTACAAGGAGTAACTTAGGTTACTTATATTTAAAAAAAAATTTGAAATTAACTCTACGTGGGTAAAACCGCGGGGCAAAGCTAGTTTATTTATAAAATCCTAAAAAAGCCTGCATATGTCTGAGAAGTAATTCAAACACGTCTGTATAGTGGCTGAGACGGCAATGGACTCACCATCTGCCACGTTGGCACTTAATCATCTTGTGTGAAAAGTGTGTGTTGTTATTACAACACCTCTGCCTACACCCGAGGGGAATACAGGCATATGTTTGTATATATATCAAAATCCGTAAATATACCACTAATAAAAACCACACCTTTATTAAGTATAATACGCCTGTCCGTCTGTCACGACATCAAAACAATGCAAAAAATAGAGCACCGATTCTGTCTCCATTACGTAATCAGGTCGACACTAGCATTAGTGGGAACGAAACGATATCTGCAAACGGAAATGAACGACAGGCTTACTGCCTTTTATGAGACACATAACGTGATCTCCTATTCGTATATCGGAGCTGTCCGACTGGTGCCTGTTTCACGTTACAGAAGATACCACACAAATAATGGTACCTTATAGTAGTGTTGTGTTCACATATGCTGGCAGACATAGAGGCATGGAGGGCCGTAGCCTCCTTCTGGGACATTACTGTCTAGCAGAAGGAGGCCTCCGAGCGGGATCGGGAGAGAGCCGATCCCTCTCGGAGACGACGGCGACGGCGGGGCGGAGGCAACGCACGCCCCGGACCGTCCACCCAACAGCCAGGGTCTAAGAATATGGCTATGGCATCCCCTGCCTGTCGTAAGAGGCGACTAAAAGGGGGCCGGAGGGCCTGCTGGCGGTGTTCGGGGTGGGAGCTTTGACCACCGAGCCGCGGGCCCGGGAGGTGTCGACACACAGCGAGTGTGGGGGGCAAAGTGTTGATGATGAAAAAACTGACGATGGCCACGGGGGGGTGGGGGGCTTTTAGTCAGGTAAAAATCCCACACCCCCGATCTGCCTCTCCCGGGGACCTTTTGAAGTTTCCCCCTCGTCAGTAAAAAAAAAAACTGTTGTGTTCACAAGGTGAGTAAGGTCGCCACTCATACACATGGAGGGGGGGAGGAGGAGCGGAGGCTGTGAGATTGGTCACGTTCATAGGCTGCAGTAGCATAAGAAACTGGAGCCATATCGGATGCAAACAATGTACTAATATGTTGAATGTGACTAACATGGAGCCACATCGGGTTGAATCAAGTGCCGACCCCAACAATGTATGGGATAAGGCCAGGGAGATGATGATATGGTACACGAAGTACCAGGCGCACATAACGGACAAGGAGTTAATAAGTTGATTGTGACTAACATGGAGCCACATCGGGTTGAATCAAGTGCCTACCCCAACAATGTATGGGATAAGGCCAGGGAGATGATGATATGGTACACGAAGTACCAGGCGCACATAACGGACAAGGAGTTAATAAGTTGATTGTGACTAACATGGAGCCACATCGGGTTGAATCAAGTGCCGACCCCAACAATGTATGGGATAAGGCCAGGGAGATGATGATATGGTACACGAAGTACCAGGCGCACATAACGGACAAGGAGTTAATAAGTTGATTGTGACTAACATGGAGCCACATCGGGTTGAATCAAGTGCCGACCCCAACAATGTATGGGATAAGGCCAGGGAGATGATGATATGGTTCACGAAGTACCAGGCGCACATAACGGACAAGGAGTTAATAAGTTGATTGTGACTAACATGGAGCCACATCGGGTTGAATCAAGTGCCTACCCCAACAATGTATGGGATAAGGCCAGGGAGATGATGATATGGTACACGAAGTACCAGGCGCACATAACGGACAAGGAGTTAATAAGTTGATTGTGACTAACATGGAGCCACATCGGGTTGAATCAAGTGCCGATCCCAACAATGTATGGGATAAGGCCAGGGAGATGATGATATGGTACACGAAGTACCAGGCGCACATAACGGACAAGGAGTTAATAAGTTGATTGTGACTAACATGGAGCCACATCGGGTTGAATCAAGTGCCGACCCCAACAATGTATGGGATAAGGCCAGGGAGATGATGGTATGGTACACGAAGTACCAGGCGCACATAACGGACAAGGAGTTAATAAGTTGATTGTGACTAACATGGAGCCACATCGGGTTGAATCAAGTGCCGACCCCAACAATGTATGGGATCAGGCCAGGGAGATGATGATATGGTACACGAAGTACCAGGCGCACATAACGGACAAGGAGTTAATAAGTTGATTGTGACTAACATGGAGCCACATCGGGTTGAATCAAGTGCCGACCCCAACAATGTATGGGATAAGGCCAGGGAGATGATGATATGGTACACGAAGTACCAGGCGCACATAACGGACAAGGAGTTAATAAGTTGATTGTGTGCCCCATCAGTACAGTGATAGTAAATGTGGGTCATCTTAGTAGGACATTCAATACAAACTTTGATTCGTCTTCAGTGTATCAAACAGAGCTTCAATTACTTTGAGAACTCGATTGCTTATCAAACATTCGAGTTTTGATTGAATGTGAAAATTATTTATTCGGTTCCACAATATTCCATACAAATAAAGAAGCAGATATGCCAATACAAATGCACGCGACTTACAGTTTTTATTCATAAACTAGCTGTGCCCTGCGGTTTCACCCGCGTATATTTAATTTCATTCCCGCGGAAACCAAATTTTTTTTTATTAATAAAATTAGCCTAAGTTACTCCTTGAAACATTAGCTACCTGCCAGTGAAACTCCCGTTAAAATCGGTCCAGCCGTTTCAGAGATTACCCGGAACAAACAAACAGACAGAGAAAATTTTCTAAACTTGGTTTTTCAGTGTCAGTAGCGTGTATACTTTCATATGCATTTAGTGAAAAGCTGTTATTTTGGAATTACAAACAGACACTTCAATTTTATTTATCTGTATAGATGTATAGATGTCACTACTCTATGTCATTGTTTACCATCTCTGCATCACCAAAATGTTGACTTAAGTGCCAACGTGACAGATGGTGAGTCTATCGCCGTCTCAGCCACTATACATACGTGTTTGAATTGCTTCTCAGACATGTGCAGGTTTCCTCACAATGTTTTCCTTCACCGTAAAGCACGTGGTGTGAAATCACAGCACATAAGTCAGACAGCTGATGTATCAAGTAACTTAGGCTCCTTATATTTAGAATATATATGAGGGTTAGCTAGATCAAAATAAAATAACAACATGATTCTTTTAATAAGTTGTGTGAAAATATATTCATTCGAGTTCTCATAGTAAAGTATATTTTTCGCTTATTTAAAACTAACCCGCTATGGCTTGGAGCCAAATCTTACTTCACAGACAAAATGGTGGATAACCCGAAGAAATAATGAAAGTATCCATACCCACTCTGATTGAGCCGAAAAATTATGATTCATAAACATATTATATTATTGAACCGTTTCATTCTGTGATTGGGGTGTAAATACGAAAAAACGAATGATTTTTTTATTATGGCAATATACGAAGATTGCTTCTAAATTAACTTTTATCGTATACTACATACATACTACATGAATACCCCCCGAAGGGGTATGCAGAGATGTTGTAATAACAACACACACTTTTCACACAAGATGATTAAGTGCCAACGTGTCAGTGAGTCGATCGCCGTCTCAGCCACTATACATACGTGTTTGAATTACTTCTCAGATATATGCAGGTTTCCTCACGATGTTTTCCTTCACCAAAACGCACGTGGGGTGAAATTATTGCACGAATTTCGTCAAGATCTTTTATATATAACTATCTGACCCGACAGACGTTGCCCTGTCTTAATTATGAGAATGCAGCACGTATTCTGTCAATTCTATGTCAAACGTCATAAGGTTACATCAAACAGTTTATATTGTCCAAAGCTAAGGTTAGATTTAAGAAGAAATAAATCATTTTATATGGTTGTTAAGTATTCTTAAATTTACAAATTTTCCACGCAATTTTCTTAGTTTTTTCTGTCATAAGAATCATCTCCTGACAATAACGAACAAAACAAAAAAAATACTATCGAAATCAGTCCAGCCGTTCACCCGTGATGTCGTGACCAAGGGAAATGAGATGGTTCTTATGAATGAATACATAATTTTATCCCCTTGGGGGTAGAATTAATCAAAATCCTTTGTTAGCGGATGCCTACGTCATAACATGTGCCTGCATGCCAAATGTCAGCCCGATCCGTCCAGTGGTTTGGGCTGTGCGTTGATAGATCACTATGTCAGTCAGTCAGTCACCTTTGACTTATATATTTAGATACATGTAAGACATGTTTTTTTTAAATTGTATAATATTTTTGAAAAGAGTAATGACTGAGTTCCTTGCCAGGTTGTTCTCAGTAAAAGCAACCTTCCGAACCTGGCGGTAGCATGTATAATACTGTGTAATTATGGCATTCTGACGATTTGAAAGTACTTTGTGAAAGTCTAATCGAATAAAGATATTTTTGAATTTTGACACAGAGATAATATAAATCACATACACATTATATTTTCCACACTTCCCTAAACCTTAAAAAGATCAAAGATTCAACAAATATTTTCAGCAGCTAATCTCATTGGCAGACAAAGTCAGATGAAACTTTAGTTAAGCAGTTTGAAAGTCGAGAAAACTATGCCTAAGCGACGAAGTAACGTAGATAAAATATCTAACGCTTTGATGTCCCGCCCTTTGTGTGCGCCGTTTGATCTCGCCGCCATCACAAATTTACACAGAACCATTTATATTTTGAACTAGCTGTGCCCCGCGGTTTCACCCTGGATATTTTGGATAATTGCATATATCTATACATCTATACAGATAAATAAAATTGAAGTGTCTGTTTGTAATTCCAAAATTAAAGCTTTTCACTAAATGCGAATGAAAGTATACAAGATACTGACGTGAAAACACTTTTTATTTCTTTTAATTTCTCTGTCTGTCTCTCAGTCTTTATATAAATTACTAGCTGTGCCCCGCGGTTTCACCCGCGTAGATTTAGTTTCATGCTTCATGTCGCGGAACCCTAATATTTTTGATAAATAAAAGTAGCCTAAGTTACTCCTTGAAACATCAGCTACCTGCCAGTGAAAGTCCCGTTAAAATCCGTCTAGCCGTTTCAGAGATTGTAAAAGTTTTTGACAAGTTCCAACCCGAATTATGGTTAATTATTAATTATAGCTGTGCCTGCGGTTTCAACCGCGTAGATTTAGTTTTATTCCCGCGGAACCCTAAATGTTTTTAAAAATAACAGTAGCCTAAGTTACTCCTTGGAACATCAGCTAACTGCCAGTGAAAGTCCCGTTAAAATCGGTCCAGCCGTTTCAGAGATTACCCGGAACAAACAGACAGACAGACAGAGAAAAAAATTTAAAACTTGGTTTTTTTGTGTCAGTAGCGTGTATACTTCCATATGCATTTAGTGAAAAGCTGTTATTTTGGAATTACGAACAGACACTTCAATTTTATTTATCTGTATAGATTGATAATGCAAAAAAAAATAAAAAAAAGCCAAGGTGGTCTAAGGGTTAGAGCAGTCGCCTGCTACGCAAGTGACGCAAGTTAGAATACCAGCCGGGTCAATGAGTTTTTCTAAAAAACTTATATACAGTTTCACACCACGTGCTTAACGGTGAAGGAAAACACACGCTACTGACACTAAAAAATCAAGTTTTAAATTTTTTCTCTGTCTGTCTGTCTGTCTGTTTGTTCCGGGTAATCTCAGAAACGGCTGGACCGATTTTAACGGGACTTTCACTGGCAGGTAGCTGATGTTTCAAGGAGTTAATTAGGCTACTTTTTGTTTAGGTTCCATGACAATAAGGATGAAACTAAATCTACGCGGGTGAAACCACGTGACGTCCGCTAATAATATATAAAGTCAGCTTGGCTCTTAGCCAGTGCAGAGCACGTAAAATTTTAAGCAAACCCCGTTCGAAAACGCTAAATTAAAAGCATCAGTTTGAAAAGTATTTTTTTACGCCATTGGAATATAAAATTAACCATTTTACGCAGACCTTGGAGTTCTAAGCGAGTTACAAGCTTCAGGGGTCTCGCTACGCTGGGAAGTTTGGCTATATGTCAGCTGTCAGACTGACAGACAGTCATTTTGTTTTTTGAATGTTTAACGAGTGTATGCAACAAGTTAAGATTGTTATAGACTTTTTAGTGACATCGGAATAAAAATGATATCTCGTCATACTTGTGAACAGGGGCCTTACCATGAGCTCTTATTGCTATGATAGTTTCACTAATTTATGAGACAGATGTATGTGACGTGCATACATCTGTCACTGTCGCACAGCTGAATTATCATTGCAATAAAAGCTCATGGTTGGGCCCCTGGTGCTGCTTGTGGGGGCTAGTCACCTCAAGGTGCACAATTATACGTAATTTATACTTTTTATTTTTTTTATCTGTGCACTGTGTCCATGGGCAAATTTTTTTTTCACCGAATATGATTAAGTGCCAACGTGACAGATGGTGAGTCTACCGTCTCAGCCACTATACATACGTGTTTGAATTACTACTCAGACATATGCAGGTTTCCTCACGATGTTTTCCTTCACCGTAAAGCACATGGTGTGAAATCACTACACAGTGTATATAAAATATAAAATAGAAGACTGGAACTCTGGGAATCAATGTCAATTCATTGTCTGTGGAAACACTACATTATAAGAAATAGTGTGTACCTTTAGATAGAATCATTACGAGGGATTTTGGAACGTGTCAAGGGCCGTGACTGTTACGACTGTGCGTGCAATACCTTCCTGCAACTCCAGCTTACGTGTTCAAAGTACTTTTATACTGTAATATCTATACAGATAAATAAAATTGAAGTGTCTGTTTGTAATTCCAAAATAACAGCTTTTCGCTAAACGCATATGGAATTATAAACGCTACAGACACAAAAAAACCAAGTTTTAAAATTTTTCTCTGTCTGTCGGTCTGTCTGTCTGTCTGTCTGTCTGTTTGTTCCGAGTAATCTCCGAAACGGCTGGACCGATTTTAACGGGACTTTCACTGGCAGGTAGGTAATGTTTCAAGGAGTAACTTAGGCTACATAGATTTTTAAAAAACATTAGGGATCTGCGGGCAATCATGAAATTAAAATCTACGCGGGTGAAACCGCGGGGCATTGTACAATAAACGTTCTACACCAGTTCTAAACAAGTCGACACCAGTCTCCTCATTTCACAGGCAATTATATAATTTGCGTGAAAACAGAAGAGGAAAAATGATTGGTCACCTTATACGGCATGACGGCTTTATACAAACCATTTTGGAAGGTAAAATAGAGGGAAGGCGTGGCAGGGGCCGACCAAGGATAAGCTACACCAAACAATTAAAGGATAAAATAACCGTCACGTCGTATAAGGAGGTCAAAGAAGCAGCACTGGACAGGAACAAGTGGAGGGAGCTTCATCAGCTGCACCGACAAGAGTCTAACTCTTAAATGAAGAAGAAGAAGAAGTGGGTCAAATTCGGAATGAATCCTCAAAAATGATACTAAGAAATTCGTCGCCGTACAACATACAATTTGGAAAACCAAGCCTTAAAGTAGCATTATAACAATTCAAACGGAGTCGCGTGTAAGTTTAGTATAATACTAGCTGAGCCCCGCGGTTTCACCCGCGTAGATTTAGTTTCTTCCTTATTGTCAAAAGTTTTTGACAAGTTCCAACCCGAATTATATTTAATTATTAATTATAGCTGTGACCTGCGGTTTCACCCACGTAGATTTAGTTTTATTCCCGCGGAACCCTAATATGTTTAATAAATAAAAGTAGCCTAAGTTACTCCTTGAAACATCAGCTACCTACCAGTGAAAGTCCCGTTAAAATCCGTCCAGCCGTTTCAGAGATTACCCGGAACAAACAGACAGACAGAGAAAAATGTTAAAACTTGGTTTTTTAGTGTCAGTAGCGTGTATACTTTCATATGCATTTAGTGAAAAGCTGTTATTTTGGAATTACAAACAGACACTTCAATTTTATTTATCTGTATAGATGTATAGATTAATCAGTGATAATGTAGCATTCCAATGGTGAAAGAATGTTTTAAATCGGTCCAGTAATTTTTGAGCGCAAATAGTCTAATCGAATAAAGATATTTTTGACTTTGACTTTGACTTTGAATCCTCAAAAATATGAAATCCGTCGCCGTACAAACATACAATTAGGAAAACTAAGCCTGAAAGTAGCATTATAACAATTTAAACGGAGTCGCGTGTAAGCTTAGTATAATATTTCAACTGTAATATCAATCATATTAATTTACAAAGTTTACCAGTTAAAAAGAGCGATAACCGAATAAGCGCTTATCGTAACTAGCTGCAGAGTAAATTGTATAATAATATTTTTACCAAACAGTCACGTGAGCTGTAGTGATGTCACGAAGCCGGTGAAATTCCGGTATTTTAACCGACTCCAATAAAAGAAGGTTACTGGTCTGTTTGTAATTGCAAAATAACAGCTTTTCACTAAATACATATGAAAGTATACACGCTACTGACATAGAAAAAGCAATTTTTAAATTTTTTCTCTGTCTGTCTGTTTGTTCCGGGTAATCTCCGAAACGGCTGGACGGATTTTAACGGGACTTTCACTGACGGATAGCTAATCTTACAAGGAGTAACTTAAGCTACTTAATTTTTTTTAAAACATTAGGGATCCGCGGGCTACCATGAAATTAAAATCTACGCGGATGAAACCGCGGGCCACAGCTAGTATAATATAAATCTTTGTCATTTATAAACAGACTAGCTGTGCCTCGCGGTTTCACCCGCGTTTATTTAGTTTCGGTTTTTATAATAAAATTTGCCTTAAACACTCCTTGAAACATCAGCTACATGCCAGTGAAAGTCCCGTTAAAAAAATTCCAGCTGTTACAGAGATTACCCGGAACAAACAAACAGACAGACAGAGAAATATTTTTAAACTTGGTTTTTTAGTGTCAGTAGCGTGTATACTTTCATATGCATTTAGTGAAAAGCTGTAATTTTGGAATTACAAACAGACACTTCAATTTTATTTATTTGTACTTTATAGATAATTTTCATAAAACCAGAACACAGTAGCACTTAATAACTAAGCCTGTATTCCCCGAAAGGGTAGGCAGAAGTGTATTATACACCCACATTCCACCAGTTATAAGTCCCATGTAATAGAGGGCGAGCCTATTGCCAGTAACCGGCCACTAATACAGACTGCGGGCTGCTACTGGGGAATTACAGATAGGAATTGTATAATATTTGAGAAGAGTAATTACTGAGTTCCTTGCCAGGTTGTTCTCAGTAAAAGCAACCTTCCAAGTCTAATCGAATAAAGATATTTTTAACTTTGACTTTCTCCGACCCGGGGAATGAACCCAGGATATCATATTTTTCAATAGCGACTACTAGACTAATGAGGCAGGTGAAACTAAATTGGGTTTCTTAATAACTACTTAAATAAATTCGTTAAATTGGTTAAAAGAATTACGAGGAGCTCGTGGCACAGTTGCTATTGCGCATATCATTCGATCAGCGAAGTTAAGCAACCATACGCCTAGCCAGTAGTTGGATGGGGAGAGCACGTTAAGCCGTCGGTCCCGGTTGCCAATTTAGCATCTTTGGCAATCGTTACAGGTCAGTCAGAGGCCTAAAAAAAAAAAAAAAAACTGACAACTGGTTTAACCCAGATCACAGATTTTCCTCCTTAATGGGGTTGCGAAGGTCAGATGGCAGTCGCTTCGTATAAAAATCAGGTGATCAGCCATATCGGGTTGAATCAAGTGCCGACCCCAACAATGTATGGGATAAGGCCAGGGAGATGATGATATGGTACACGAAGTACCAGGCGCACATAACGGACAAGGAGTTAATAAGTTGATTGTGACTAACATGGAGCCACATCGGGTTGAATCAAGTGCCGACCCCAACAATGTATGGGATAAGGCCAGGGAGATGATGATATGGTACACGAAGTACCAGGCGCACATAACGGACAAGGAGTTAATAAGTTGATTGTAACTAACATGGAGCCACATCGGGTTGAATCAAGTGCCGACCCCAACAATGTATGGGATAAGGCCAGGGAGATGATGATATGGTACACGAAGTACCAGGCGCACATAACGGACAAGGAGTTAATAAGTTGATTGTGACTAACATGGAGCCACATCGGGTTGAATCAAGTGCCGACCCCAACAATGTATGGGATAAGGCCAGGGAGATGATGATATGGTACACGAAGTACCAGGCGCACATAACGGACAAGGAGTTAATAAGTTGATTGTGACTAACATGGAGCCACATCGGGTTAAATCAAGTGCCGACCCCAACAATGTATGGGATAAGGCCAGGGAGATGATGATATGGTACACGAAGTACCAGGTGCACATAACGGACAAGGAGTTAATAAGTTGATTGTGTCTAACATGGAGCCACATCGGGTTGAATCAAGTGCCGACCCCAACAATGTATGGGATAAGGCCAGGGAGATGATGATATGGTACACGAAGTACCAGGCGCACATAACGGACAAGGAGTTAATAAGTTGATTGTGACTAACATGGAGCCACATCGGGTTGAATCAAGTGCCGACCCCAACAATGTATGGGATAAGGCCAGGGAGATGATGATATGGTACACGAAGTACCAGGCGCACATAACGGACAAGGAGTTAATAAGTTGATTGTGACTAACATGGAGCCACATCGGGTTAAATCAAGTGCCGACCCCAACAATGTATGGGATAAGGCCAGGGAGATGATGGTTAAAAGAATTAATTTGTGAATCGCTTTGTGGTTAAATCAAAATAGAATTACTTGGAATTCTAAAACTATATTAAGTATTCTAAATTACTAATTAATCTTATACCTTTAAACGAGCAATTCTTGTATATATAATAACTAGCTGTGCCCCGCGGTTCCACCCGCGTAGATTTAGTTTCATCCTTATGGTCGCGGAAACCTATGTCCTTTATTATAAAAGGTATGTCCTTTCTCAGGGTCCAAAGGTTGTTTGTGCCAAATTTCATCAAAATCGGTTGAGAGGTTTAAGCGGGAAAGCGTAACAGACAGACAGAGTTACTTTCGCATTCATAATATTAGTAGGGATAGATAGATAAATTAGAATCTGGATCTCGGGAACGGCTGCAACGATTTTCATGAAATTTTGTATGTAGGGGGTTTTGGGGGCAAAAATGTATCTAGCTAGGTTTCACTTTCAGAAAACATCGTTTTGACCATGTTTTCATGCACTGAAAAACTCATAAAATATCAATACAATACGACAGTAAATTTCGCCGACAACTGTCAAGTTATGATAGCTCAGAGGTGAGGCTGTCAGCTTACGAGGTGATAACGAAACTAGAGTACCCCGGTTCGAGACTGACGTTCACCGGTTCGATTATTTTCTTTTGGTTCCTCTTTTTTCTACTAGCATTTTTGAGAAAACGTCAAGTTTTTTTTCTTTTTTAGGAAAATTTTTAGTTTTTGGTGAGAAAAGGAAACCGAGGTCAACCAGGTACTGTTTAGCTAAGAGACGTATGAAACAAAGATAAATACGCCAATAAACATCTCTGCCTACCCCTTCGGGGAATACAGGTGTGAGCATTATTCGGTTACGGTTTTTAGAAGTAACGTTATACACACCACTATCGCGTGTCGTTTCAATTCGAATGATATTATGTTGTGGTGTAGTGGATGCTACGCTTTACATTTACTATTTAATATCGAGTGCGAGTTGTTCACTGCCGACGTCACAAGTCACCGCGTCGACGTAAACGCAGATTTGTATAGGATTGGAACAGCGCCTCTGTCGGCCTAAACATGACACTATTGTGAGCCCATACAAATCTGCGTTTACGTCGACGCGATCACTTGTGACGGCGATTTTAAGAAATCTCGCACTAGGCACTCTGACTGTATGTCACTGCAGTTTGCTAAGCAGGTTATAAATACCTATCCCATCAGCACAACAATTATATTAGAAGACAAGACAGACTCATTAATTATTCTGGTTTAAATCAACCTACAGTCTGTTAGAAATAGTCCGTCTGATTAGACTTTTTACAAAGTACTTTCAAATCGTCAGAATGCCATAATAACACAGTATTATACATGCTACCGCCAGGTTCGGAAGGTTGCTTTTACTGAGAACAACCTGGCAAGAAACTCAGTAATTACTCTTTTAAAGAATATTATACAATTTTAAAAATACAAAATAAATCACTCAAGCAACTATAAGCCCATGGACACAGTTTGATTCTCAATTTTCAAAAATAAAAACTAATAAAATATTACAAATATATGTGAGCATGGCAAATTCCAGCCAGTAAAAGCAAAATTAAGATTAATTAATTGTAGCAAAAGTACAGTGCCATCACTTTTACATTAATTACAGTGATCACTAGTGACGGCGATTTTAAGAAAACTCGCACTAAGCACTCTGAGAATAACCTGGCAAGAAACTCATAGCTACTTCATAGCATATCTTGAAGTGTATAAAAACACAATACTATATTCTCTGTTTGCGTGTTGAGTAAACTATAATAGCAAACATACGGAAAGTTATAACAATCTGTTTATATATATATAAAGGAAATATGTATTTTGTTAACCAAGTTTGGGTAATTTGATATTTTGATCTTTATCTAACACATTTTCTAACTCAAACTCTTAAAATATACTCTTACACTAGCTGTGCCCGCTGTTTCACCCGCGTAAATGTAGTTTCATACAAACTTTCATCCCCTATTTTATCCCCTTGGGGGGAGAATTAATCAAAATCTTTTGTTAGCGGATGCCTACGTCATAACATGTACCTGCATGCCAAATGTCAGCCCGATCCGTCCAGTGGTTTGGGCTGTGCGTTGATAGATCACTATGTCAGTCAGTCAGTCACCTTTGACTTATATATATTTAGACTAGCTCGTGCCCGCGACTTTGTCTGCCCAGGATATTTTGGACAATTGCATATATCTATCATACATGAAAGCACTTTTTTATTTAAATTTCTGTCTGTCTGTCTCTCAGTCTTTATATAAATTACTAGCTGTGCCCCGCGGTTTCACCCGCGTAGATTTAGTTTCATGCTTCATTTCGTGGAACCTTAATATTTTTAATAAATAAAAGTAGCCTAAGTTACTCCTTGTAACCTTAGCTATCTTTTAAAACTTGGTTTTTTAGTGTCAGTAGCGTGTATACTTTCATATGCATTTAGTGATAAGCTGTTATTTTGGAATTACAAACAGACACTTCAATTTTATTTATCTGTATAGATATAGATAGTCTATATGTTATTCTGATGTATACGTTATGTATTATTGTAAAGTTGAAAGAGTAACAAACATACATTACAAACATTCACGTTAATCATATTAGTAGGATATGCCCACGCCTATATCCCATGGGGGTAGGCAGAGACGTTCGCCGCATGCTACGATCCATACTGCTTTCGCTTCATACACATTCATGCATCTCTTCATACACATCCTTTGGTTATGAGTGCTCCGAATGTGGCCTTTCTGAAAAATACTATTAATTAGGTCATAGTAGTAGTTCCTTGGACGCCCTCTACCGACACTTCTGCTCACATTCGCTCTGTAAATGTGTTTCGTTAATCGTTCACTCATCCTTTCGATATGTCCAAACCATCTGCATATTTATTTCAATTCTGGTCACCACACTTTCATCACACTATTCTTCATTCGATCTACAATGGTGACCCCACACGTACTTCGTAACGATCGCATTTCCACAGCATTCACTGTACGTTCATGTTCCTTCTGCCAAACCCAGCATTCACTTCCATACATCAGTGTCTTGTGCGAGTTTTCTTGAAATCGGCGTCATAAGTGATCGCGTCGACGTAAACGCAGATTTGTATGGGCTCACAATAGTGTCATGTTTAGGCCGACAGAGGCGCTGTTCAGATCCTATACAAATCTGCGTTTACGTCGACGCGGTGACTTGTGACGGCGGCAGTGAAAAACCTCCCTGGCCTTATCCCATGTATTTGGGGTCGGCACTTGATTCAACCCGATGTGGCTGATCACCTGATTTTTATACGAAGCGACTGCCATCTGACCTTCGCAACCCCTTTTTCGAGGAAAATCGGCAATCTGGGTTAAACCAGTTGTCAGACTCTCTTAGGCCTCTGACTGACCTGTAACGATTGCCAAAGATGTTAAATTGGCAACCGGGACCGACGGCTTAACGTGCTCTCCGAGGCAAGGAGGGAACTCGGGCGGACACCCATTTAACTACTGGCTAGGCGTATGGTTGCTTCACTTCGCTGATCGAATGATATGCGCAATAGCAGGGTTTTCCTCTATATTAGCACAAATAGGCGTGAGGCGTATCTGTGGTAGTGTAAAGTTACGGTCACTACACTATCATAGATAAATTTATGTGAAGGGCTCTTCAGACCGACATCTAATACTGTTGTAACTATATCAGTTTAAAATGAGAGAGGAAGGGCTTGACGTAACCTGCCGTTTGTATATTGGAGCTGTCCGAATAGGGAATGTACATACATATGCTCACGCCTGTATTCCCCTCGGGTTTAGGCAGAGGTGTTGTAATAACAACACACACTTTTCACACAAGATTAAGTGCCAACGTGACAGATGGTGAGTCCATCGCCGTCTCAGCCACTATACATACGTGTTTGAATTACTTCTTAGACATATGCAGGTTTCCTCACGATGTTTTCCTTCACCGTAAAGCACGTGGTGTGAAAATACTGGACTTAGGTTTTTAGAAAAACTCATCGGTACAGGACCCGCTAGGATACGAACTTGCGACTGCACAAACCATCCACCACCAGACCACCACGGCTTTTTTATTACCACTACGGCATGAAAATCGGTCCAGCCGTTTCGGAGATTAACCAGAACAAACAGACAGACAGAAAAAAAAATTTAAATTGGGGTTTTTAGTGTCAGTATCGTGTATACTTTCATATGCATTTAGTGAAAAGCTGTTATTTTGGAATTACAAACAGACACTTCAATTTTATTTATCTGTATAGACGTAAATGTCAATTTACTGACAAGTCAGTAATAAAATGTAACGTCTCGTTTGTACATTGCGTGCTGCTACACCCATGTTTCCGTAAAAAATGAAGTTATTATACGCCTGAAAACGCTATTATTGAAATACCACACGACTAGAATGGTACCACTCACTGTGCCCCGCTGTTATACCCGACAAAGCTATACAGATAAATAAAATTGAAGTGTCTGTTTGTAATTCCAAAATAACAGCTTTTCACTAAATGCATATGAAAGTATACACGCTACTGACACCAAAAACCAAGTTTTAAAAATTTTCTCTGTCTGTCTGTCTGTTTGTTCCGGGTAATCTCTGAAACGGCTGGACCGATTTTAACTCTCAGACAGAGAAAATTTTTAAAAATTGGTTTTTTAGTCTCAGTAGCGTGTATACTATCACATGGATTTAGTGAAAAACTGTAATTTTGGAATTAAAAACAGACACTTCAATTTTATTTATCTGTATAGATATAGATTTTCATTATCAAGCAAAGCCGGAGCGAGTCACTAGTGTTAATTAGCGATGCAAAATCATAAGCCAAATAAAATATTTAACAAAATATTCACACAACGTGTACATACGGACAGAACAAAGAACTGTTTTATACGCATGCGCGGCCGAGAAAGGGAAGGACGGACGGTCGAAGCGTATTTACATGTGTTTGTTAGAACGAGATGGCAGAACTCATAAATTTGTACGACGTACCGACCTAATACCAACATAACTAGGTATGGTATTTAACCGTAAGATTTTAATATACACGAATTCCATACTTTTTTTTTTTGAAATGGGATAAAAATCATACTAGCTGGTTTCACCCGCGTAAATTTAGTTTCATACAAACTTTCATCCCCTATTTTATCCCCTTGGGGGTAGAATTAATCAAAATCCTTTCTTAGCGGATGCCTACGTCATAACATGTACCTGCATGCCAAATTTCAGCCCGATCCGTCCAGTGGTTTGGACTGCGTTGATAGATCACTATATCAGTCAGTCACCTTTGAGTTATATATACGAGTATTTAGATTATGAAGAGGAAAGATTTGTGTGTTTGTAACGAATTGGCTCAAAAAGTACTGGACGGTTAACAAAATTCTTTCACCATTTGAATGCTACATTATCACTGATTAACATAGGCTATATTTTATCCCCGTACTCCCACGGGAACGGGAACTACGGGGGTGAAACCGTGTGACGTCCGTTTTACGTAGCTTGTTTTAAATTTTTTTTTATATAAATACTTCTCCGTAAGTTTGTGTTTTAGGAAAGTTATAAAAGACCATGTTTGGTGAGTGTTTGAAGGTTGGTACACCTGATTCCCTTTGATAAAGGAAACTTTGAATTATTTATAAGGGTAGGTGCTTCCATCAAGCGAAATGTTACTTTTTAAGTATTAAAAATGAATATCTTTTGTTTTATCGTGCTTTAAATAACAAAAATGTAACTTAGGCTACTTTTTTGTTCAAAAAAACATTAGGCATCCCATGAAATTGAATCTACGCGGGTGAAACCGTGGGGCACAGCTAGTCTTCTTATATATAATAATGAATCCCCATTTCCCTTGGTCACGGCATCACGCGTATACGGCTGGATGGATTTTAACGGGACTTTCACTGGCGGATAGCTGAAGTTTCAAGGATTGTATTAGGCTAATTTTATTTAAAAAAAACACAGCATGAAACTTAATCTACGCGAGTGAAACCGTGGGGCACAGCTAGTCTCTTATAAATGAATCCCCATTTCCCTTGGTCACGACATCACGCATAAACGGCTGGATAGATTTTAACGGGACTTTCACTGGCAGATAGCTGATGTTCAGAAATATGACAAGGAGTAATGAAAATGAAAATGATTTATTCAGTTCAGGCCCTGGTAAGGCACTTATGAATGTCGAAGAATTGACCACCGGTTCGGAAACTAGCCTTCTGAGAAAAACCGGCAAGAAACTCAGCTGGCATCATGTACATATCATTACATAGTGTTTGAGCACCAAGGAGTTCAATTGATGCTCAGTACTGTTGAACACGCTCAGTCACTAAAATGGAGATGGGCCGGACATGTGGTGCGTCTACGTGACAAGAGATGGACGAAAACGGTGACAACATGGGCGGGTCCACAGGGAAAAAGAAAGAGAGGTAGACCTGTAGCTAGTTGGGACGACGACATCAAAAAAACAGCTGGCCCCAACTGGATTGAAATAGCCCAATCTAGAGAGGACTGGCTATCTTTGGAGGAGGCCTTCACCTATAGAGGAGTTCTTACAGAATAAACATTAATAGTATAATAGTATAGGATTCAGAAAAACTAACACAATTAAATTTAGGAACCAAACTTAAGTAGAAATAAAACTAATATTTGTTTATAAGCTAATTTAATCTAAACTAATTTCTTGTTTTATAAGCTGTAAGAAATAAAAGGCTTTTTTATTTTTTTTATTTTATTTATTACTGTTGAACTGAGCTGAACTGGTTCGCATCGGGTTAGGTACTGAATAAAACGAGATTTTCAGGGGCGGCGATACAGCTGTCCCGGGGATGTGCCCCGGCAAAGTGTGGGGGGACACCGGTGCGATCTATCAGAGTACCCGGAGTCCCCCCTGAGCACTGAGGATGGCCACCGGGGGGGTTTTAGTGCGGTAAAAATCCCACATACCCCGATCTGCCTCTCCCAGGGCGGTCGGACCTTTTGAAGGTTTCCCCCTCATCAAAAAAAAAAAAGGTACTGAATAACACCAATGCGAATTGAACTGAATACGAACTCTCTGTTCGATCTCATTTATTGTTTTTTTTTTTTTTAGGATATGGTCTCTCGCAGTTGGTAGGGGGGAGTTACCTCCACTGCTTAACCGGACTATAGGGCGAGACCCAAGGGCCTCCAGCCGAGCTTAAACTTAAATACTAAGCAACACAGCTAAGGGCGCCCCGGTGCGGGGCTCGGACCTCGGCTTAGGGCGTTGCTGGGGGATGAGCTAGGGAGCTGGATCTGAGTTGTATTATTTAGGGACGCGCCGGCCCTAGCAGGGGACGGGGGGGACGATGACGTAGAGTACGCGACGAGCCTCGCCGGCGAGGACGGAACAATGGTCGGTTTGGTGTCATTTATTGTGAACTCTTTGTCCTATTTACATATTGCGTAGAGAAATTTAATAGCGCGATCTAATTATGACAAGCGCCATCTAGTGAACTGGAGTGAACTAATATAATGCAATATATATCAATTTGGTCTTGAACACATAGTAAACAATGATAATTACAAAAAAATATTCACAATAGTGAAAATTGTATCAGCATGCATGTGTGAAAAATAGCAAAATGCTATCTTTATTTTCAAATCCTGCTTAAGCTTTTTAATATTGGGCACTCCTTGTCTGCTTTACATTTAAAACTGTTCTAGGTATTATCTATACCTTAATATTACCTCTGTATAATTTTGACTGTTTGTGCCAAAATAAATGAAAATAAATTCTTAAGTCGACGCGGGTGACACGTGCACTGCTAGTCTTCCAGGTATTCCTGCACTTAATATCTTCCCTGGATATATTCCTCCAATTGGGAAGAGCCCTTTCTGAACCTTTCCAAGTTCCCTAGGGATTGCGTTCAGTATACATTATTGAATAATGAAGGGATTTTAAAAGGAAGAGGATTCCCTTTTCTGCGGATATTATTTATTACATGTTTTTGATATATGGTGAGTCCATCGCCGTCTCAGCCACTATACATACGTGTTTGAATTACTTCTCAGACATATGCAGGTTTCCTCACGATGTTTTCCTTCACCGTAAAGCACGCGGTGTGAAATCACTGCACATAAGTTTTTACTTTTATTACTAGCTGTGCCCCGCGGTTTCACCCGTGTAGATTTAGTTTCATCCTTATTGTCGCGGAACCCTAATATTTTTAATAAATGAAAGTAGCTTAAGTTACTCCTTGAAACATCAGCTACCCGTCAGTGAAAGTCCAGTTGAAATCGGTCCAGCCGTTTCAGAGATTACCCGGAACAAGCAGACAGACAGACAGAGAAATTTTTTAAAACTTGGTTTTTCAGTGTCAGTAGCGTGTATACTTTCATATGCATTTAGTGAAAAGCTGTTATTTTGGAATTACAAACAGACACATCAATTTTATTTATCTGTATAGATATAGATGCCACGGACTGAAATTAGTAAAATATCTAACTGTATGTTCTTTTGTTTCAGATTGCCATTCGGGTCTTATTAGGGATCAGAATACAGGTGCAAAAACCTTAATTATATTATTAAACTTTTCGCGAAACCATTTTAACCAAAAGTATATATTACTCCATGAATCATCAGCTATCTGCCAGTGAAAGTTTCGTTAAAATCGGTCCAGACGTTTTGAAGATTAACCGGAACTAACAGACAGAATGAGAAAAATATAATAAACTAGCTGTTCCCCGCAGTTTCACTCGCGTAGATTTAGTTTTCTTGCTTCCCCCCCCCCCAATAATTTTTAAAATAGTAGTATCCTAAGCCACTCCTTAAATCATCAGCTACCTGCCAGTGAAAGTCCCGTTAAAATCCGTCCAGCCGTTTCAGAGATTACCCTGGACAAACAGACAGAGAGATAATATTTTTTAAACTTGATTTTTGTAGTGGCGATAGTTTACTCAATAAAGTAATCCTACATAAGGTGTAGGCAGAGGTGTTGAAATAACAACACACAATTTTCACACAAGATGATTAAGTGCCAACGTGACAGATGGTGAGTCCATCGCCGTCTCAGCCACTATACATACGTGTTTGAATTACTTCTCAGACATATGCAGGTTTCCTCACGATGTTTTCCTTCACCGTAAAGCACGTGGTGTGAAATCACTGCACATAAGTTTTTTAGAAAAACTCATTGGTACAGGCCCCGCGGGGATACGAACTTGCGTCGCTTGCGTAGCAGGCGACTGCTCTAACCCCAAGGCCACCACGGCTCTCTAAAGTAATCCTAACTTACATTAAGTACAAACATACAATGTATAGTTTTGTAGGGAGTTTGTATATATATTGAAAATTACATACCATACTGCGGGCTCACTAATTAGAGGCCGAGTAGGGCGGGGAACGTGTCGATAAAAATATCGATGAATTTTCTCAAACTCAAAAATATCTTTATTCGATTAGACTTTTTACAAAGCACTTTCAGATCGTCAGAATGCCATAATGACACAGTATTATACATGCTACCGCCAGGTTCGGAAGGTTGCTTTTACTGAGAACAACCTGGCAAGGAACTCAGTAATTACTCTTTACAAAAATGGTATACAATTTTAAAAATACAAAATAAATTACTCAGAAATGTAAGCCCATGGACACAGTTCCAATCCACAAATTCTAGTGGTTTGTAGGCGACGAATTAACATTTGGACGATTTAATCGAAACGAAGCCGTGGTGACCTGCTACGCTAGCGACGCAAGTTCGAATCCCAGCGGGGCCTGTACCAATGCGTTTTTCTAAAAACTTATGTGCAGTGATTTCACACCACGAGCTTTACGGTAAGGGAGGAAGGAAACCTGCATATGTCTGAGAAGTAATTCAAACACGTATGTATAGTGGCTGAGACGGCGATAGACTGATCATCTCGTCGTTTTGTCACTTTATCTTCGGTTAAAAAAGAGCTGTCCTCTGCATACCCCTTTGGAGACCCTTCTGAGATACTATGAGCGTGAAATGACAATGAAAGTGAAAATGATTTATTCAGTTCAGTCCCTGGTAAGGCACTTATGAATGTCGAGGAATTTACCACCGGTTCGGAAACTAACCTTCTGAGAACCGGCAAGAAACTCAGCTGGCATCATGTACATTTCATTACACAGCAAATCATGATAATTACAATAAAAACATTTAAAATTATTCACAATGTATTATTAAAAAAGTAAAAACAATACCAATTGATTCACATATCATGTTTGCATACCATGTCATTGCCAGGAGCTACTTGTGCAGAGTTTTAATTAAGAGAGATATACAATTAAGTTCATCGACAACACAAAATAATCCCACCTATTTCCCATCCTTACAACCCCTAACCCTGTTACAAATATTCAAATGAATATTTTGTGCTTGGACTGAGGACAAACAGACCGAAGTCAACCCAACGGGGTATGACCCTTTAAGGGGATGAAACAAACACTAATCTCTCTATAGTGTTAGAATGATAACTTATATGCACTTTTCACACCACATGCTTTACGGTGAAGGAAAACATCGTGAGGAAACCTGCATATGTCTGAGAAGTAATTCAAACACGTATGTATAGTGGCCGAGACGGCGATGGACTCACTGACACGTTGGCTTAATCATCTTGTGTGAAAAGTGTGTGTTGTTATTACAACACCTCTGCCTACACCCGAGGGGGATACAGACGTGAACTCCCTTCTTTCTGTACTACTAGCGGACGTCACGTGGTTTCACCCCCGTAGTTCCCGTTCCCGTGGGAGTACGGGGATAAAATATAGCCTATGTTACTCGCTGATGATGTAGCTATCCATTGCTGGAAGAATTTTCTAGATCAGTCAAGTAGTTTCGGAGCCTATTCAATGCAAACAAACAAATCTTTCCTCTTTATTGATATAGTGTAGATAAGAATGTATTGTTTAGTTAGACCACGGCTATCCTCTGCACACAGCAAGTCTATTTTGTTTGTTTGTTTGCATTGAATAGGCTCCGAAACTACTTGACCGATCTCGAAAATTCTTTCAGCAATGGATAGCTACATCATTAGCGAGTAACATAGGCTATATTTTATCCCCGTACTCCTACGGAAACGGGAACTAAGCGGATGAAACCGCGTGACGTCCGCTAGTTGTTCATACCCGTAGAGGTCTACGCCGTAGGCCCTCTACGACATTAGGGATAAAATGACATTTTGCAAATGAAGGTAAATGTCGTATTACGGAACCCTTTTTATATGACATGACATCTGCCAGGGTTCAAGTATGGTTGGCAGAAAAGGTTAAAAAAAATATTAATTTTAATTTTTTCTGAATATTTATCCTCGCGTCTGTTTTGTCGTGAATTTGCTGAAAAATTGTATAATTTTTATTCTTATAGGTTTTTTTTACTTTAAACGAAACTTATACATTTTTGTTGAAAAATTAATCTTACGACTACACTATTAAGTATTTATATACACAAATCAAAATAAGCGTCGCTACTTGACAGACAAACAGACCAGACGTCACGTGGTTTCACCCGCGTAGTTCCCGTTCCCGTGGGAGTACGGGGATAAAATAAAGCCTATATTGATCAGTGATAATGTAGCATGCAAATGGTGAAAGAATTTTTTAAATCGGTCCAGTACTTTTTGAGCCAAATTGGCAAAAGTTGTTAATTCGTAATTAAAAACAGACACTTTTATTTTATTTACGTATCTAGTGAAAATATTATTAAAATCTAGGGCCTCATATGTCACTATTTTGATCCTATACAAATCTGCGGTGACTTGTGACGGCGGCACTGAAAGTCTCGCTTTAGGTCTTCAGTCCTTAGTGCGAGTTTTCTTAAAATCGCCGTCACAAGTGATCGCGTCGACGTAAACGCAGATTAGTATGGGCTCACAATAGTGTCATGTTTAGGCCGACAGAGGCGCTGTTCCGATCCTATACAAATCTGCGTTAACTGACGCGGTGACTTGTGACAGCGGCAGTGAAAAACTCGCACTAGGCACTCTGTATAGGATCGGAACAGCCTCTGTCGGCCTAAACATGACACTATTGTGAGCCCATACAAATCTGCGTTTACGTCGACGCGATCACTTGTGACGGCGATTTTAACAAAACTCGCACTAGGCATTTAGAGGGCCGACAGAGGCTGTTCCGATCCTATACAAATCTGCGTTTACATCAACGCGGTGACTTGTGACGGCGGCAGTGAAAAGCTCGCACTAGGCACTCTGTAGATCGTAACTTTCTCTGCACACCGTACCCAACATCACATCACGCCATTTGAATTCCACAGTAAACATTAAATGTGAAATATTCTACTTGTAACTGACTTTTCCTAATAATTAGGAGCGCCATTAAGTCTTTACTTTAACGTGTTATCACCACGCTATTAACTAAATAACTCGATAACGTAACACACTTATTTTTAAGAGTAGTGGCCGGGTTTGATCTGTCGACTGCTACGCAAGTTCGAATCCCGTCCAATGAGTTTTTCTAAAACCTAAGTCAAACTTTTAAATATCTTTATTCGATTAGACTTATTACAAAGTACTTTCAAACCGTCAGAATGACATAATTCCACAGTATTATACATGCTACCGCCAGGTTCGGAAGGTTGCTTTTACTGAGAACAACCTGGCAAGGAACTCAGTAATTACTCTTTTCATGAATATTATACAACTAGCTGTGCCCCGCGGTTTCACCCGCGTAGATTTAGTTTCTTCCTTATTGTCGCGGAACCCTAATATTTTTAATAAATAAAAGTAGCTTAAGTTACTCCTTGAAACATCACCTACCTGCCAGTGAAAGTCCCGTTAAAATCCGTCCAGCCATTTCAGAGATTACCCGGAACAAACAGACAGACAGAGAAAAATTTTAAAACTTGGTTTTTTTGTGTCAGTATCGTGTATACTTTCATATGCATTCAGTGAAAATCTGTTATGTTGGAATTACAAACAGACACTTCAATTTTATTTATCTGTATATATGTATATCTGTATAGACTATAAAAAATCTCTAAAATTGGGTATTGCTATCGCATCACCTCTGCTTACCTCTTCAGTGACAATTCTGAGATGGCATTATTATCCTATTACTAAGGATCCGCTCTCTGTCTGTCACAAAACTGTATCTCATGAATCGTGATAGTTAGACAGTTGTCATTTACACAGATCATTTATTTTGCCAGAGGGTCGTAAACGTGACAGATGGTGAGTCCATCGCCGTCTCAGCCACTATACATACGTGTTTGAATTACTTCTCAGACATATGCAGGTTTCCTCACGATGTTTTCCTTCACCGTAAAGCACGTGGTGTGAAATCACTGCACATAAGTTTTTTAGAACTTGCTTCGCTTGCGTAGCAGGCGACTACTCGAACCGCAAGGTCACTACGGCTTACATATCATGTTATTTTACAAAACACACCTGAATATCATAATATTACTCCGGAGATCCTTCAATAACATGCCCAAGGCAATACAGACCCTATTTACTTTAAATTAAGGTTTAGATTACATTCGTGTATTTTTCTATGATTTACGTACAACAATTTCATAATTGTACCGTCCTTTTCTGTTATCTATACAGATAAATAAAATTGAAGTGTCTGTTTGTAATTCCAAAATTACAGCTTTTCACTAAATGCATATGAAAGTATACACGCTACTGACACTAAAAAACCAAGTTTTAAATTTTTTCTCTGTCTGTCTGTCTGTCTGTTTGTTCCGGGTAATCTCTGAAACGGCTGGACCGATTTTGACGGGACTTTCACTGGCAGGTAGCTGATGTTTCAAGCAGTAACTTAGACTAGTACTTTTATTTAATAAAAATATTAGGGTTCCGCGACAATAAGGATTAAACTAAATCTACGCGGGTGATACCGCGGGGCACAGCTAGTTTTCAATAAAACTTATACATTCGCATTCGCGATACATACAGATTGTAAATTAATAATCTTGTAATTTAAACTTCGTAATCAAATATTAATTAGAAAAAGGCCACAATTTTTAACAAAGTATTCAAGCAAGGTCGCGTTCGCTTTAAAATTCAACTGTTAATTAATTAATCAATTAATCATTCAATTGATTAATTAATTAACTAATTGATTAACACATTAATTTAACCGTTAAACTCCCACACAGGCGCCATCTAGATTAGTTAAAAAAAACACCCACCAAAAAAAACATGTTTTAAGAAACCACGTGAGAATTATGTGATTTTAATATATTATAAATAATTAATTAAAAATACGTATTTGTAAAACAAAAGAATTAAAAGAAGTGAGAAGAAAAGTGTCATGTGTTTGAAAGACTTTTAAAAGAACAGGGAAGTATTAAAATGCTCACGATGTCTGCCCTCATGATGCCAGCTGCTACCATGACGACTATGACGAATGCTGGGCCGATCCCGGTAGCTGCAGCTACGAAGCTGGAGCCAGCAAAGTTGCTGCAACTACCCCACCCTGCTCTGATGCAGCTACCCCAGCAACAACACCACCATCAGCATGTACACAACAATACTAAACTTGGTAAGTTTTCATTTTGATTACCCAACCAAATTTATACTGTTATATCTATAAGGTTATATGCGCCTGGTACTTCGTGTACCATATCATCATCTCCCTGGCCTTATCCCATACATTGTTGGGGTCGGCACTTGATTCAACCCGATGTGGCTCCATGTTAGTCACAATCAACTTATTAACTCCTTGTCCGTTATGTGCGCCTGGTGTACCGTATCATCATCTCCGTGGCCTTACAGGTGCACTGTTTATTGGCTCACTGTCATCCAACACCTGGTATTTATTGTGAATTTCTTGAAAGAAAAACCCAGCATACATTTTTGAAGAGATCGAACCCAGGACCTCGTGTTCAGCAAGCGAATTAAGCACTAGACCATCAAGGCAGTCCTTGTTTATAATAATATACTCACATTCTCTCTGACTTTGCTAAATAGAGCGTGCTTAAAGGCTCGGTTGAACGTAGGGTGTTTTATTTATTTATAGTCATAATATAACGAATATTTATATATCTATACATCTATACACACAGACAAATAAAATTGAAGTGTCTGTTTGTAATTCAAAAATAACAGTTTTTCACTAAATGCATACGAAAGTATACACGGTACTGACAAAGAAATATCAATTTTTTTCTCTGTCTGTCAGAAACGCCTGGACCGATTTTAACGGGACTTTCACTGGCGGATAATAATTACTTCTCAGACATATACAGGTTTCCTCACGATGTTATCACCGTAAAGCTAGAAAAATTCATTGATGTTCCGAAAAAGTAATTCAAACACGTATGTATAGCTGAGACGGCGATGGACTCACTGACACGTTGGCACTTAATCATCTTGTGTGAAAAGTGTGTGTTGTTATTACAACACCTCTGCCTACCCCCGAGGGGAATACAGACGTGAGCATATGTATGTATGTCGCTGGGAATTGAACTTGCGTCGCTTACGTAGCATTCTCACTCAAATCACTCTGTTATAACGACCCTTTCAATAATGTAATTATACTACTAGCGGACTTCACGCGGTTTCACCCGCGTAGTTCCCGTTCCCGTGGAAGTACGGGGATAAAATATAGCCTATACTAGCTGTGCCCTGCGGTTTCACCCGCATAGATTTAATTTGATTACCGCGGAACCCAAAATTTTCTCCCTGTAACATTAGCTATCTGCCAGTGAAAGTCCCGATAAAATCGGTCTAGCCGTTTCAGAGATTACTCTTTGGCAAATAACTCATTATTAGGTACCAATTCTTTGCGTTTCTATACTCGTGATAATTTCTAAACGCAATGTCCTATTGGAATAAAACAAACAGTATTTTACTTCTACATGAATACCCTTGATAGCATAATGCTTGATTCGGATAAGAATTAATATTATGATACACATTTAACGTAGTTTCTTTCTTCAGGCGATTAAATTTTTTTTATGAACATTAAAGCGGTTATTGTGACTAAACTATGAAAGTTAGATATATGCTCTCGCGGACTTTTTTATAGATCTTAATAAGACCTACAAACCCGTAGTACATCATTTTGTTCTATTGTCAATAGTTTTTGCAGCGTACGCATAATTAGGTTTTCGATTTTACACCTTAGGTTACAAAATTGCAATTTACTTACGGACCCCTAATTTTTATGAGAATGAAATATAACCTATAGCCTTCCTCGATAAATGGACTATCCAACACTGAAAGAATTTTTGAAATCGGACCAGTAGCTCTTGAGATTAGAGCGTTCAAACAAACAAACAAACAAACTTAGTATAGATTAATCAGTGATAATGTAGCATTCAAATAGTGTAAGAATTTTTTAAATCAGTACTTTTTGAGCCAATTCGTTACAAACATACATACAAATCTTTATATTATTAGTATAGAAATTTGTGTACGGAAAGCATAACCGTAAATAAGTTAAAATAGCTATCATTAGAAGTATATAAAATGTTACGAGAATCATTATTTAGGCATAATTATAATGATATTATTATACGTAATATGATTTCGGTTAAAATTTTAGCTTCATTGCTTTAAAGGGAGAATATGATTAGGGATATGTGATCCCATAACGACATACACCTTTCGCTTCGTATAAGTCTAACAGAGGTTTTCTCGTTACATAGATGGCGCTACTCGCTAACAATTGCATGTTTGAGTACAAATACACGAGAACCTAAATCGCGCTATGAGAGTCGAGTGCATTGCAGTACAGTTGGAGCCGGTGTTCCCCAGACATGACACCCGCCTTAATGGAAGATCTTGTCTTTGCTGGGGATGACACTGATCACTCGCTCTCCACGCAGTATATATATACAAGTGTCCAACTAGAACAGTTGGAGCCGGTGTTCCACAGACATGACACCCGCCTCAATGGAAAATCTTGTCTTTGCTGGGGATGACACTGATCACTCGCTCTCCACACAGTATATATACAAGTGTCCAACTAGAACAGTTGGAGCCGGTGTTCCCCAGACATGACACCCGCCTCAATGGAAGATCTTGTCTTTGCTGGGGATGACACTGATCACTCGCTCTCCACGCAGTATATATACAAGTGTCCAACTAGAACAGTTGGAGACGGTGTTCCCCAGACATGACACCCGCCTCAATGGAAAATCTGGGTTTTTGCAGGGGATGACACTGATCACTCGCTCTCCACACAGTATATATACAAGTGTCCAACTAGAACAGTTGGAGCCGGTGTTCCCCAGACATGACACCCGCCTCAATGGAAGATCTTGTCTTTGCTGGGGATGACACTGATCACTCGCTCTCCACGCAGTATATATACAAGTGTCCAACTAGAACAGTTGGAGCCGGTGTTCCCCAGACATGACACCCACCTCAATGGAAGATCTTGTCTTTGCTGGGGATGACACTGATCACTCGCTCTCCACACAGTATATATACAAGTGTCCAACTAGAACAGTTGGAGCCGGTGTTCCCCAGACATGACACCCGCCTCAATGGAAGATCTTGTCTTTGCTGGGGATGACACTGATCACTCGCTCTCCATACAGTATATATACAAGTGTCCAACTAGAACAGTTGGAGCCGGTGTTCCCCAGACATGACACCCGCCTCAATGGAAGATCTTGTCTTTGCTGGGGATGACACTGATCACTCGCTCTCCACACAGTATATATACAAGTGTCCAACTAGAACAGTTGGAGCTGGTGTTCCCCAGATTTTATTTAGATATCATTACAATACCAAAACTGCGTGTGTCATCAATTCAAATGATAATAAAGTAATAAATAACATGAATGGGAAAAATAGCGTTGTTTTGAAGTTTTTTATGAAGATGTCTTATATCAAACATTATAGGGCCATAAACTTTTATGTTTGTCGTAATAAGGTATAAAACACCTTATACATAAGCCCTTAAGAAATATAATCCAAAAACAGTACTCCAGTATAAATATAAGCTTTTTAAGCAGTTAGGAAACTAGAAACAAATCGTTTGAAATGACACACTCAGACACGCGCTACGAGATTATTATATGCATATGCTCACGCCTGTATTCCCCTCGGGTGTAAGCAGAGGTGTTGTAATAACAACACACACTTTTCACACAAGATGATTAAGTGCCAACGTGACAGATGGTGAGTCTATCGCCGTCTCAGCCACTATACATACATCTACCTACCCCTTCGGGGAATACAGGTGAATATGAAATGTATACTCTATACAGATAAATAAAATTTAAGTGTCTGTTTGTAATTTCAAATAACAATTTTTAACATTTTCTCTGTCTGTCTATCGGTTAATTCCGGGTAATCTTCGAAACAAGTGGACCGATTTCAACGGGACTTTCACTGACAGATAGCTGACGATAAAAGGAGTAACATAGGCTAAGTTTAATAAAAAAAAATAACTATGAAATTCATTTGAAACGTGATTAAAATGAACCGAATAAGTAAGAAAAATTAAATTAGTTGCCATGAAAAAATTCACACTATAATTTGTAGTTTTACGGCGCTTAGATAACGTATGAAATTTATAGGTTACAACGGTTATAATTAGGGTAATTTACGACCCTCCCCGCCCCATAAGGGATGGGGTGGCTGGGTTTTTACCACCCACTTATTATATTAACGCTTTTACCCGAATATTAAACCGAGTTTATCCGTGATGGCCGTGGGGTTTGAGCAAGCGACACCAGTTCGAATCCCAGGGGCCTGTACCAATGAGTTTTTTTAAAAACTTATGTGCAGTGATTTCACACCTGCTTTACGGTGAAGGAAAACATCGTGAGGAAACCTGCATATGTCTGAGAAGTAATTCAAACACATGTATAGTGGCTGAGACGGTGATGGACTCACGATCTGTCACGTTGGCACTTAATCACCTTGTGTGAAAGAGTTTCTTGCCAGGTTGTTCTCAGTAAAAGCAACCTTCCGAACCTGGCGGTAGCATGTATAATACTGTGTAATTATGGCATTCTGACGATTTGAAAGTACTTTGTTAAAAGTCTAATCGAATAAAGATATTTTTGAGTTTGACTGACATTGAAAGAGTGTGTTATTATTACAACGCCTGCCCCGTCGGGGAATACAGACGTAAGTGTATGCATATATATGCATACACTTACGTCTAGATTTTCGCGTAGATTTAGTTTCATCCATAGTGTCGCGGAACCCTAATAGTTTTAATAAATAACAGTAGCCTAAGTTACTCCTTGAAACATCAGCTACCTGCCAGTGAAAGTCCCGTTAAAATCCGTCCAGCCGGTTCGGAGATTACCCGGAACAAACAGACAGACAGACAGACAGACGGACAGACAGACAGACAGACAGAGATATTTTTTTTTAAACTTGGTTTTTAGTGTCAGTAGCGTGTATACTTTCATATGCATTTAGTGAAGAGCTGTTATTTTGGAATTACAAACACTTCAATTTTATTTATCTGTATAGATGTATAGATGAGTAAATATTAAAATCTTAAAGATTGAGAATTCTCTCGCTAAATAGAACAAGCGATAATTTGGAAAAATAAGCCTATATTCCTTGCTGTATTCAAAGCTTAATATTTATACTATGGCTTTCACCACTCCTAGTTTATGTAATTTTAATTATTCTATTAATCAGCCGACACGCGTTATTAAATTCATATTTGTCGCTAATTCAAAGGTCTAGTGGTCACGAAGATATACGAGGTCTTAGGTACAATCCAATCCTCAAAGTGTGGGTTTTCCACACAATTTTATTTATAAACTAGCAGTGCCCCGCGGTTTCACTCGCGTAGATTTAGTTTCATCCTAATTGTCGCGGAACCCTAGTATTTTTAATAAATAAAAGTAGCCTAAGTTACTCCTTGAAACATCAGCTACCCGTCAGTGAAAGTCCCGTTAAAATCAGTCCAACCGTTTCAGAGATTACCCGGAACAAACAGACAGACAGACAGACAGACAGAGAAATTTTTTAAAACTTGGTTTTTCAGTGTCAGTAGCGTGTATACTTTCATATGCATTTAGTGAAAAGCTGTTATTTTGGAATTACAAACAGACACTTCAATTTTATTTATCTGTATAGATGTATAGATGACAACTTCTTCCTATTTAAGTCGGTCAAAAGTATCCAGCAAGATGTGCCTTAGATTCGATTTCCTAAGCGAACGATGATCCTAAATATATATATATATATACATTACGTTAACAAAACACAATAACACCGACTCTATATCTTATACGGTAAAGTTGAATATCCTTTAATAAAATTTAAGCCCCGATTAAAATATCCATGCAAAAATGAACTTTATTCTTTAGATCACAAAAAATGTTTTAGATCGCAATTCCCTTTCCGGGATATTTCATTGGATTTTCAGCTTAAATTCTCAGGCGGTAGAGTATAAAATTGCATGCAAGGCGCTCCCTCGCAATTTTGCCGAAACTCAAACACACAGGCTGCTCTGAATTTTTCATTCGGTACCAAGTTCAGTTAGTAACTCTTACGATTCAGAGATTCGTATAATTTTACCGCATTATATATCACATATATGGTACACGAAGTACCAGGCGCACATAACGGACAAGGAGTTAATAAGTTGATTGTGACTAACATGGAGCCACATCGGGTTGAATCAAGTGCTGACCCCAACAATGTATGGGATAAGGCCAGGAAGATGATGATATGGTACACGAAGTACCAGGCGCACATAACGGACAAGGAGTTAATAAGTTGATTGTGACTAACATGGAGCCACATCGGGTTGAATCAAGTGCCGACCCCAACAATGTATGGGATAAGGCCAGGGAGATGATGATATGGTACACGAAGTACCAGGCGCACATAACGGACAAGGAGTTAATAAGTTGATTGTGACTAACATGGAGCCACATCGGGTTGAATCAAGTGCCGACCCCAACAATGTATGGGATAAGGCCAGGGAGATGATGATATGGTACACGAAGTACCAGGCGCACATAACGAACAAGGAGTTAATAAGTTGATTGTGACTAACATGGAGCCACATCGGGTTGAATCAAGTGCCGACCCCAACAATGTATGGGATAAGGCCAGGGAGATGATGATATGGTACACGAAGTACCAGGCGCACATAACGAACAAGGAGTTAATAAGTTGATTGTGACTAACATGGAGCCACATCGGGTTGAATCAAGTGCCGACCCCAACAATGTATGGGATAAGGCCAGGGAGATGATGATATGGTACACGAAGTACCAGGCGCACATAACGGACAAGGAGTTAATAAGTTGATTGTGACTAACATGGAGCCACATCGGGTTGAATCAAGTGCCGACCCCAACAATGTATGGGATAAGGCCAGGGAGATGATGATATGGTACACGAAGTACCAGGCGCACATAACGGACAAGGAGTTAATAAGTTGATTGTGACTAACATGGAGCCACATCGGGTTGAATCAAGTGCCGACCCCAACAATGTATGGGATAAGGCCAGGGAGATGATGATATGGTACACGAAGTACCAGGCGCACATAACGGACAAGGAGTTAATAAGTTGATTGTGACTAACATGGAGCCACATCGGGTTGAATCAAGTGCCGACCCCAACAATGTATGAGATAAGGCCAGGGAGATGATGGTATGGTACACGAAGTACCAGGCGCACATAACGGACAAGGAGTTAATAAGTTGATTGTGACTAACATGGAGCCACATCGGGTTGAATCAAGTGCCGACCCCAACAATGTATGAGATAAGGCCAGGGAGATGATGGTATGGTACACGAAGTACCAGGCGCACATAACGGACAAGGAGTTAATAAGTTGATTGTGACTAACATGGAGCCACATCAAGTACCGACCATGAGTCCATCGCCGTCTCAGCCACTATACTTCTCAGATACTCTTCAATTACTTCTCAGACATCTGCAGGTTTCCTCACGATGTTTTCCTTCACCGTAAAGCACGTGGTGTGAAACTGCACATAAGTTTTTAGAAAAACTCATTGGTACAGGCCCCGCTGGGATTCAAACTTGCCCTTAATACCGTGTGTGTGAATTTTGAATACCTTTCTCTCCCATGGTAATAAAGTTAAATATAATTCAAAAAATATTACGTCACATTTAACATTCTCTAACGAGTAGAACCTTGTATTATTGACACTGTCAAAAATACAAATACCCGAGAAAAACAAATAAACCTTTCGGGGTAAAAATTACCCCTTTGTGACTCGGACACCCTGTGTATGTATGTAAATTTATAGTATCAACCGCGCGGTTCGTTAACCGATCCTTTGCGTCACACCCTGTAGATTACAAGCTGAAGCGATTTTGGGGGATAAATTATTCTATATATAGAATAATTTATTCAGATAAATAAAATTGAAGTGTCTGTTTGTAATTCCAAAATAACAGCTTTTTACGAAATGTATATGAAAGTATATAGTTACGATACTAAAAACAATTGAAGAAATAAATATCTGTCTTTCTGTCTGTCTGTTTGTTTCGACTAATCTCCGAAACAACTAGACCAATTTTTAACGGGACTTTCACTGGTAGCCATAGCTACGGGGCGCTACTCGCTAACAAATCTGAAGATTGAGTACAAATGCACGAGAACCCAAATCACGCAATAAGATTTTTCGAGCGCACTGCGGTATATATACAAGTGTCCAACTAGAACAGTTGGAACCGGTGTTCCCCAGACATGACACCCGCCTCAATGGAAGATCTTGTCTTTGCTGGGGATGACACTGATCACTCGCTCTCCACACAGTATATATACAAGTGTCCAACTAGATCAGTTGGAGCCGGTGTTCCCCAGACATGACACCCGCCTCAATGGAAGATCTTGTCTTTGCTGGGGATGATACTGATCACTCGCTCTCCACACAGTATATATACAAGTGTCCAACTAGATCAGTTGGAGCCGGTGTTCCCCAGACATGACACCCGCCTCAATGGAAGATCTTGTCTTTGCTGGGGATGATACTGATCACTCGCTCTCCACACAGTATATATACAAGTGTCCAACTAGATCAGTTGGAGCCGGTGTTCCCCAGACATGACACCCGCCTCAATGGAAGATCTTGTCTTTGCTGGGGATGACACTGATCACTCGCTCTGCACACAGTATATATACAAGTGTCCAACTAGAACAGTTGGAGCCGGTGTTCCCCAGACATGACACCCGCCTCAATGGAAGATCTTGTCTTTGCTGGGGATGACACTGATCACTCGCTCTCCACACAGTATATATACAAGTGTCCAACTAGAACAGTTGGAACCGGTGTTCCCCAGACATGACACCCGCCCCAATGGAAGATCTTGTCTTTGCTGGGGATGACACTGATCACTCGCTCTCCACACAGTATATATACAAGTGTCCAACTAGAACAGTTGGAGCCGGTGTTCCCCAGACATGACACCCGCCTCAATGGAAGATCTTGTCTTTGCTGGGGATGACACTGATCACTCGCTCTCCACACAGTATATATACAAGTGTCCAACTAGAACAGTTGGAGCCGGTGTTCCCCAGACACGACACCCGCCTCAATGGAAGATCTTGTCTTTGCTGGGGATGACACTGATCACTCGCTCTCCACACAGTATATATACAAGTGTCCAACTTGTTCTAAACTTTGCCAGCCTCCTCATTTCACACAGAAGATTTTAAATAAATATTGATTTTCTCTTGGACCGCTGGCCTTTATAACTAAGGGTGATTCCAGTTCGGTGAGTATTCCAACGCGCTCCCTAGCTCTCTGTAGCTACTGAAAGTCACCTGTAACCAAGATTTTGGATGTTGCTTCTGTGATCTCTTCCCACAGTTAAAATATTCAACAGCTTTTACAACGCACACTCAAATATATCTTTATTCGATGAGACTTTTGACAAAGTACTTTCAAGTCGTCAGAACGACATAATTATACAGGACTAGCTGTGCCCCGTGGTTTCACCCGTGTAGATTTAGTTTCATACTGTTATTTTTTATTAAAATTAGCCTTAAACACTCCTTGAAATATCAGCTGCCAGTGAAAGTCCCGTTAAAATCCATCCAGCCGTTTACGCGTGATGCCGTGATCAAGGGAAATGGGGATTCATTTTTATATATAAAAATTATACATGCTACCGCCAGGCAAGAAACGCAGTAATTACTCTTTTCAAAAATATTATATTATTCTTATTCACACTTATTACACTTATTATTATTATTAATAAGAGCCGTTGTGATTTCACCCCACGTGCTTTACGGTGAAGGAAAACATCGTGAGGAAACCTGCATATGTCTGAGAGGTAATTCAAACACGTATGTATAGTGGCTGAGACGGCGATGGACTCACCCTCTGTCACGTTGGCACTTAATCTTGTGAGAAAAGTGTGTGTTGCCATTACACGTCTGCCTACCCCTTCGGGGGATACAGGCGTGGCATTTTTTGGGTCCAAATAATTTGTTTCAATTCGTTTTTCATTTGTTTTTTTTAGTTTCGCAAATATCTTCTTACGAATGCACAATTTAGCTAAAGCCCTTAGCGGTACCCTAAAACACGTTAACCTAATAAAATCTCATAGCAACATCAGAGGGCCTAGTGCGAGTTTTTCACTGCCGCCGTCACAAGTCACCGCGTCGACGTAAACGCATATTTGTATAGGATCGGAACAGCGCCACTGTCGGTCTAAACATGACACTATTGTGAGCCCATACAAATCTGCGCTTACGTCGACGCGATCACTTGTGACGGCGATTTTAAGAAAACTCGCACTAGGGACTTTGTAAGCTGTTTTTATTTTCGCTAATCCGTGATGTAAGCCGATTCGACGCAGGAGATAGCCTGCTTTAAAACCGTACTAATACTATCAAGAGGAAAGAATTGTATGTAATGTTTGTAACGAATTGGCTCAAAAAGAACTGGACCGATTTTAAAAATTCTTCCACCATTTGAATGCTACATTATCACTGATTAATATAGGCTATATTTTATTCCCGTACTCCTACGGGAACGGGAACTACGCGGGTGAATCCGCATGACGTCCGCTAGTCTACACTAATATTAAAAAGAAGAAAGATTTGACTGTTTTTTGTTTATTTGCATTGAATAGGCTCCGAAACTAATTGACCGATCTTGAAAATTCTTTCAGCAATGGATAGCTACATCATCACCAAGTAATATAGGCTATATTTTATCCCCGTACTCCCACGGGAACGGGAACTACGCGGTTGAAACCGCGTGACATCTTCTAAAACTCATATAAATTTTCAAATTGAACCCGTAATTCCTGAGATTAGCGCGAAACAAACAAACTCTTCAGATTTATATATTAGTATAGATGTTATCCAAGCAAATTCTCCTGTATATGAACTATACTATATGCAAGCAAATGTGAACTCAAACTGTGAGAATATAAAAGTCAATTTCCCTTGAAAGCGTTCCACACAATTCACCGTCTTAAGTAAATCCCACGTTCCCAGTGATCCGACGTATTGAAAATATGTAATTCCAGCTTTTCAGGGTTCCGCCGTGAAATTGAAAATAAATATGTAAACCCGCTAGTGATATCAGTAAGCCGTTCATTTTAACAGGGTGAGATATAAAGATAGATATATAATATTATTATACACTAGCTGTGCCCCGCGGTTTCACCCGCGTATAGTTAATTTCATTATTTTTTTAAAATAAAATTACCCTAAATCACTCCTTGAAACATCAGCTATCTGTCAGTGAAAGTCCCGTTAAAATCCGTCCAGCCGTTTCAGAGATTACCCGGAACTAACAAACAGACAGACATACAGAGAAATAAATATTTTTAAAATTTACGGGTAGTCTCTGAAACGGCTGGACCGATTTTAACGGGACTTTCACTGGCAGGTAGCTGGTGTTTCAAGGAGTAACTTAGGCTACTTTTATTTATTAAAAATATTAGGGTTCCGCGACAATAAGGATGAAACTAAATCTACGCGGGTGAAACCTTGGGGCACAACTAGTTATGTATATAATTATAGTTGTTGTTGTGTAATTGAGTTGTCATGCTCACTAAAATGCCTTTGCTTGCGGCGGCGTCAGGGTGACGGGTCGCTCACTTCCCTCTATAATGGTTGAGGAGGGCGATGGCTGGCATTCTCGTCATACTTGTGAACAGGTGCTGCTTGTGGGGGCTGGTCATCTCAAGCTACGCATTTAGATATAAATAGAACTACTAGACTTTTCTTTATGTTAATTTTTATCGACATTTGTACATTGGAACTGTGTCCATGGGCTTACATTTCTCAAATGATTTATTTTGTTTTTTTTTTAAATTGTATAATATTTTTGAAAAGAGTAATTACTGAGTTTCTTGCCAGGTTGTTCTCAGTAAAAGCAACCTTCCGAACCTGACGGTAGCATGAATAATCCTGTAAATTGTGTCATTCTGACGATTTGAAAGTGCTTTGTATAAAGTCTAATCGAATAAAGATATTTTTGACTTTGACTTTGACTTTGACTTAATATATTTAATTACATACGGAACCGTGACTAAATAAATGCGTGTCGGTCTTCATTGTTTGTTTAAAAAGGACAAAACATTCCCTTTGAGTATTATTGCAACCGTTTCAAGTACTTATTTGGAGAATAGAACGGAACTCGTCGAAGCGAATACAATCATCTGATTGGTCTTTCCGCGTTCCAAATGCGGAATTTAAAATGCCGTTATTTGTTCTGTGTTTTTGTTACCTACCCTCTTTATATTAAAACTAGCTGTGCCCTGCGGTTTCACCCGCGTAGATTTAGTTTTATCCTTATTTTCATAAGTAAAAGTACAGATAAATAAAATTGAAGTGTCTGAAATTTTAAAATTACACCTTTTCACTAAATGCATATGAAAGTATACACGCTACTGACACTAAAAAACCAAGTTTTAAATTTTTTCTCTGCCTGTCTGTCTGTCTGTTTGTTCCGGATAGTCTCTGAAATGGCTGGACCAATTTTAACGGGACTTTCACTGTCAGACAGCTGATGTTTCAAGGAGTAACTTAGGCTACATTTATTTAGAAAATATATTAGGGTTCCGTGAAATAAAGCATAAAACTAAAAAACCGCGGGGCACAGCTAGTCATCAATTTACTCAGTTACACTATAACATTCTTCACAAAGTTTCTGTTTGATGATTGAAATTTCTGCTTACCCCTTCGGGGACCCTTCTGGGATGGCGTGAGCATGTATTTGTAATTGTATAAACATTATTAGTATAATTTCAGTTATTTTCTTTTAGCCTTCAGAGTATTTTGCTATCCCGTCTTGGTATAAATCATAAGCGTACACGATTTTCAAAGTCAAAGTCAAAAATATCATTATTCGATTAGACTTTTACAAAGTACTTTCAAATCGTCAGAATGCCATAATTACACAGGATTATACATGCTACCGCCAGGTTCGGAAGGTTGCTTTTACTGAGAACAACCTGGCAAGGAACTCAGTCATTACTCTTGTCAAAAATATTATACAATTTAAAATAAATCACTTGTGCAATGTAAGCCCATGGACACAGTTCCAATGCACAAATGTCGATAAAAATTAACATAAAGAAAAGTCTAGTAGTTGTACTTATATCTAAATGCGTAGCTTGAGATGACCAGCCCCCAGTTGTGCGACAGTGACAGATGTATACACGTCACATACATCGGTCTCAAAATAAGAGTTAAACTATCATGGCAATAAGAGCTCATGGTTGGGCCCCAGGGTCTGTAGACAAAGTAACATTATCCTCACGCTTCGCTAGTAGAAACGATACAAAATGTACGGGAATGACATATGTCACGTGACTGATTTATGTCATTGCCATACTTGTATCGTTTCTATTAGCGCAAGCGCGAGAGAATGTTACTTTGTCTAGGGATCATAGGTGAACCACGGATGAAACGAGTGTTTTTAGGTTTTGCAATAATGAAACTGAGTTCGATCGTCCCCGAAACCTACATACAAAATAATATGAAAATCGTTGAAGCCGTTTCTGACATTATATATTCCATCACGTGGTTTCACCCGCGTAGTTCCCGTTCCCATGGGAGTACGGGGATAAAATATAGCCTATATTAATCAGTGATAATGTAGCATTCAAATGGTGTAAGATTTTTTCTAATCGGTTCAGTAGTTTCGAAGCCTATTCTATACAAACACACTTGCATACAAATCTTTCCTCTTTATATCCATAGTATACATAGATGATTAATCCATACATCTATATCTATACAGATAAATAAAATGGTAGTGTCTGTTTGTAATTCCAAAACAACAGCATTTCACTAAATGCATATGAAAGTATACACGCTACTGACACTAAAAAAAACAAGTTTAAATTTTTTTATCTGTCTGTCTGTCTGTTTGTTCCGGGTAATCTCTGAAACGGCTGGATTTTAACGGGACTTTCACCGGCAGGTAGCTGATGTTTCAAGGGGTAACTTAGGCTACTTTTATTTATTAAAAATATTAGGGTTCCGCGACAATAAGGATGAAATATTAATAAGATATTGATACTGTTGGAAACTGTTTTGATACTTATTTATGGTTTATATTGTGTTCGTTTCTTATTATTTTTTATAAAGTGAAGTTGTCAAATAAATACGATATATGTCAGCTGCTTTTTTCCACTGCTCCTCATTTTAATTTGCTATCGTCTACAGATACTATGCGTAATTTTTTTTCTTACCAATAAAAAAATAATTAATCATGTCTTACCGCTTACACCACTCTCAGCCATATCCCAGCTGTTTTCTTTTTGTATTTTTTATTCGTTCATTGTTATTTTAATGTTACCCGCCCTGTCTGAAATCTTTTCTCCGTCGGGTTGGCAGTATTGTTCTAACCGAGTGCGTATCTTGTTTTCACAGAGTATTGTATTCGGGACTCAGTGATGAGGTGGATAAAATATAACTTAGGATCCGTAATACACATCTATACAGATTTTTTACTTTGCCCCAGAACCCTAAAGTATTTTCTATCGAATACTTTTTCATACTATGCATTGAGTGAAAAGCTGTTAATATATAATTACAAACAGACACTTCAATTTAATTTATCTACTAGCTGTGCCCTGCGGTTTCACCCGCGTAGAGTAAGTTTCATGAGTGTCTCGCGGAACCATTATGTTTTTTTTTAAATAAAAGTAGCTTAAGTTACTCCTTGAAACATCAGCTACCTACCAGTGAAAGTCCCGTTAAAATCCGTCCAGCCGTTTCGGAGATTACCCGGAACAAACAGACAGACAGACAGACAGAGAAAAATTGTAAAACTTAGTGTTTTTGTGTCAGTAGCGTGTATACTTTCATATGCATTTAGTGAAAAGCTGTTATTTTGGAATTACAAACAGACACTTCAATTTTATTTATCTGTATAGACGTATAGATGTATAGATGGGGTCTTGTTTAACCCTACAAAAACCCACCCCCTAATAGGGCAAGGGCCTTACCACTCTTAAAAACAACATTTATTAACATTAAATAAACTTCAGAAGGAAAATTATTCCCTTTTATCGAAAAACTTCTGCCATTGAAAAAATCTGATAGCAGTTTTATAACTTCCAATCTCGGTTTTAATTCGGGTCAGTCTGGTTTCATTCGTGTATAAGAAACGGCATTTTATTGGCATTCTTCTATATTTATATTACTAGCTGTGCCCCGCGGTTTTACCCGCGTAGATTTAGTTTCATGCTTCATGTCACGGAACGCTAATATTTTCAATAAATAAACGTAGCCTAAGTTACTCCTTGAAACATCAACTATCTGCCAGTGAAAGTCCTGTTAAAATTGGAGCAGCCTTGTCTGAGAATAGCCGGCACAAACAGACAGACAGGCAGAGAGACGGACAGACAGTTAGACAGAGAAAAATATTAAAATTGGTTTGAATATTAGAGTACCGTATATACTGATATTTATCGAATTCGGTTCTATTCTAGATTCAGCGCCACTTGGACCAATCGCTTGCATCAAAAGAATCTAAAAACCTCTCGATTGTTTCATGCCCGAGTGCTTAGTGCGAGTTTTCTTAAAATCCCCGTCACAAGTGATCGCGTCGACGTAAACGCAGATTTGTATGGGCTCACAATAGTGTCATGTTTAGGCCGACAGAGGCGCTGTTCCGATCCCATACAAATCTGCGTTAACTTTGACGCGGTGACTTGTGACAGCGGCAGTGAAAAACTCGCACTAGGCACTCTGTATAGGATCAGAACAGCGCCTCTGTCGGCCTAAACATGACACTATTGTGAGCCCATACTAATCTGCGTTTACGTCGACGCGATCACTTGTGACGGCGATTTTAAGAAAACTCGCACTAGGGACTCAGGGCATGTCGATGGTAAATTTGACTCTCGCAATCGCTAAGACGATTTGAAAGGAATTTGTTCGAGTCTAATCAACTAAAGATAGTTTGAATTAAATTTAATATTGTCCATTTTTTATTCAATACTTAGCGTGTGCTTTCTGAGGTGATAAATATAAAAAAGTATTACCCCATTTCACTGTTCATATTAATAATAGTTCTTAATCACGCTATTACACTCGCTACATTGTATTAAATGAATACACGACAAGTTTTTAAGTATTTTGACGAGGTATGCGAAAGGTTTTCGTTTTAAACGTTGACGAAATCGAATGCGTATAGAATAGTGTTGCAAAAAAAAATATTTTCAAAAAAAAACAAAAAGTGCTAAGACTTTTATGTAAGTATGTTTGTAACGGATTGGCTCAAAAAGTACTGGACCGATTTTAAAAATTCTTTCACCATTTGAATGCTACATTATCACTAATTAATATAGGCTATATTTTATCCCCGTACTCCCGTGGGAACGGGAACTACGCGGGTGAAACCGCGTGACGTCCGCTAGTTATATATATATAAAGAATAGCAATGCCCTGCAGTTTCACCCGCACTGATCTAGCATTTAGTGAAAACCTGTTATTTTGCAAATACAAACAGACACTTCAATTTTATTTATTTGTATCTTCGTAACAAGAGGTCACTGACTAGTCCAGGGTAATTTAAACCATAGCTATAAAGACATAACGCTTTAAATCCTTCATCCTTTAAGTCTACTTCCTCACCCCATAATCCAAAACCTAATAGCCCTGTGACATAAATCCTTAGCCATTAAGGGCTGCCCCTTGCCTCGGATTACATCAGACCAGTTTTATTTTCTCTACAAAAATAAAAATACAGGGTGTCGGGGAAAATAGGACAGCTGTTAAAATATGTGATAGGGTATTATTGTAGGAAGCAAATAAAATTATTATGACAAAAATATCTTCTTCCGTTTTCGAGTAATTGACGTTCAAAGTTGACCAAATCAGCGTAGCGTAGTAACTTGCCTTTGCTTGCGGCGGCGTCAGGATGACGGGTCGCTCACTTCCCTCTATAATGGTTGAGGAGGGCGATGGCTGGCATTCTCGTCATACTTGTGAACAGGTGCTGCTTGTGGGGGCTACTCATCTCAAGCTACGCATTTACATATAAGTACAACTACTAGACTTTTCTTTATGTTAATTTTTATCGACATGTGTGCATGATATACTTTGTTTTTAAAATTGTATATTATTTTTGAAAAGAGTAATTACTGAGTTCCTTGCCAGGTTGTTCTCAGTAAAAGCAACCTTCCGAACCTGGCGGTAGCATGTATAATACTGTGTAATTATGGCATTCTGACGATTTGAAAGTACTTTGTAAAAAGTCTAATCGAATAAAGATATTTTGACTGTGATTTTAACTAAACATAGTTTTTACTAATAATCGCATCATACGTCGCTTGGTTACGTTATATTATGATTCATTAGGCTTCCCTTTGCTTGTGACTTTATGTAAATAATGTCATGTATTATGTAACATCACGACTACGTGAGGTGGGTGACCCGAATACATATTTTAAAATGTTACAGTCAGGAGACGTGGTTTTTGTACACAGTATATCTATAAGAATCTAAACCTATGCATTCTAGCTTTTTACATACATGCTCACGCCTGTATTCCCCTCGGGTGTAGGCAGAGGTGTTGTAATAACAACACACACTTTTCACACAAGATGATTAAGTGCCAACGTGACAGATGGTGAGTCTACCGTCTCAGCCACTATACATACGTGTTTGAATTACTTCTCAGACATATGCAGGTTTCCTATCGATGTTTCTTTGATGATGCTTCGTTTTCCTTCGCTGTCGTCGGGTAGACTGAATCATATTAGTACAATGACTTGGTTCGCCCTCTATTAAATTGAACTTAAATATAAATGACGCATGGGTATACTAAAAGCATACCTCTGCCTACCCCTTCGGGCAATATAAACGTGAGGATACACATCTATATCTATATATACATATACATACATACATACTACATACATCTATACATCTATACAGATGAATAAAATTGAAGTGTCTGATTGTAATTCCAAAATAACAGCTTTTCACTAAATGCATATGAAAGTACACACTACTGACACTAAGAAACCAAGTTTTAAATTTTTTCTCTGTCTGTCTGTCTGTTTGTTCCGGGTAATCTCTGAAACGGCTGGACCGATTTTAACGGGACATTTCACTGGCAGGTAGCTGATGTTTCAAGGAGTAACTTAGACTACTTTTATTTATTCAGAATATTAGCGTTCCGAGACAATAAGGATGAAACTAAATATACGCGGGTGAAACCGTGAGGCACAGCTAGTTCAAATTAAAATAATAAGTTTTATTCAACAAACGAATGTAATTTCTTTAGTTTTCTTTGCTATTATGAAATAGTGTGAAACAAATTCTGAAGTCATCGTTGTGACAAAGCAATTGTGGGTGAAAGGCTATTGTTGGAATTTCTATAGAATTATATATAAACAGTATTCAATGTGTCATTACTGAAGAACCAACCAAGTGTGAGTCCTCGTGGACTAAGGCTTCCGTACCAGCCTTGCCGTATTCGTATAAGCTCTTAAAGCCATCATAGTTCCACTATGACGGTGACAGATTTTATTTATTTATTTATACTTAATTACTAGCTGTGCCAAGATTTAGTTTCTTCCTTATTGTCGCGGAACCCTAATATTTTTAATAAATAAAAGTAGCCCAAGTTACTCCTTGAAACATCAGCTACCTACCAGTGAAAGTCCCGTTAAAATCCGTCCAACCGTTTCAGAGATTACTCGGAACAAACAGACAGACAGACAGACAGAGAAAAATTTTAAAACTTGGTTTTTTAGTGTCAGTATCGTGTATACTCTAATATGCATTTAGTGAAAAGCTGTTACTTTGGAATTACAAACAGACACTTCAATTTTATTTATCTGTATAGAGTATAGATAAAACACATACTTATAAAATAGTGGACACTCTCGCATACTTAACCTCACAGAATCTCAAACATTCAGACAAAATATAGTTCCATGCATCTGCAAACAGATCACATTCAGGGCTGGTATCTAGGAGGACATTGAGCATAGTCAGGGTATGGCACACCGGAGACTGCGCCCTGGCTACAGTTCGGCTGGTCAGATGTATACACGTCATATAAATCTGTAATAAGAGTTAAACTGTCATGGCATAGGTCCTCGTTCTACAAGTATTTTAAAGTTGTAACAGCCGTGGTGGCCGTAGGGTCCGAACAGTAGCCTGCTACGCAAGGCTTGTACCAATGAGTTTATCTCATATTATAATAATTTATGATGTATTTTTTTTTGTAATTATCATTATTTACTGTGTAATGGAATGTACATGATGCCAGCTGAGTTTCTTGCCGGTTCTTCTCAGAAGGCTAGTTTCCGAACCGGTGGTAAATTCCTCGACATTCATAAGTGCCTTACCAGGGCCTAAACTGAATAAATCATTTTCATTTTCATTTTCATTTATGTGCAGTGATGTCACGCTACGCTTTACGGTGAATGAAAACATCGTGAGGAAACCTGCATATGTCTGAGAAGTAATTCAAACACGTATGTATAGTGGCTGAGACGGCGATAGACTCACTGACACGTTGGCACTTAATCATATTCGGTAAAATGTGGGTGTAGTTATTACAACACCTCTGCCTACACCCGAGGGGACCCTTCTGGGATGGCGTGAGCACAGGTATTTATTTAATGTATTCAGTGTTGAAGAACCATAAATAAATACATACATACATATGCTCATAAGATGATTAAGTGCCAACGTGACAGATGAGTCCATCACAGTCTCAGCCACTATACATACGTGTTTGAATTACTTCTCAGACATGCAGGTTTCCTCACGATATTTTCCTTCACCGTAAAGCACGTAGTGTGAAATCACTGCATATAAGTTTTAAGAACTCATTGGTACAGGCGACTGCTCAAAAACCACGGCCACCACGGCTCTCTATAAATACGTATAATATTGTTTTCATCCCACCATCTCGGAAAGAGTATTTTTAATCTTCAATATCTGAGTGGAAAAGCCGTTTTTATTCTCTAGAGGATAAAGTAAATTGAATTTAGAACATCGTGTGCACTAAGTTTGTGAATTAATTTTTTTTCTTAATTATACCTTAGTATTGTTATAATTTAAAGATTATTCTGTAATACTTACCTGTCATAATGTAGTAATTAATACCTAAACTGAAATAAAAGTGTACCTATCTTGTGATTATAAACGTTTATTTTTTGCATTTAGTCATTTCCTCGCTGAGGTGGAATGAAAAGTTACGTGTTGCACTCGAGTGCAAAGATTTTGCACCTCGTGCTCTTTTGAAATTGAACACGCGGTTAAAAAGCAACTTTGCACTCTTGTATAACAAATAACTATTGTTAATAGACTTTTCTAACATGGTATCTTTTTTAACATGGTATCTTTTCTAACATGGTATCTTTTCTAACATGGTATCTTTTCTAACATGGTATCTTTTCTAACATGGTATCTTTTCTAACATGGTATCTTTTCTAACATGGTATCTTTTCTAACATGGTATCTTTTCTAACATGGTATCTTTTCTAACATGGTATCTTTTCTAACATGGTATCTTAACATGGTATCTTTTCTAACATGGTATCTTAACATGGTATCTTTTCTAACATGGTATCTTAACATGGTATCTTTTCTAACATGGTATCTTAACATGGTATCTTTTCTAACATGGTATCTTTTCTAACATGGTATCTTTTCTAACATGGTATCTTTTATTGTTTCAGAACATTATCACATCTTTGTAGGAGACCTGAGTCCTGAGATAGAAACACAAAGCTTACGAGACGCCTTTGCACCATTTGGGGAAATATCGTAAGTATCTATATCTATACAGATGAATAAAATTGAAGTGTCTGTTTGTAATTCCAAAATAACAGCTTTTCACTAAATGCATATGAAAGTATACACGCTACTGACAGTAAAAAAGCAAGCTTTAAAATTTTTCTCTGTCTGTCTGTCTGTTTGTTCCGGGTAATCTCTGAAACGGCTTGACCGATTTTAGCGGGACTTTCACTGACAGGTAGCTGACATTTCAAGGAGTAACTTAGGCTTAGCTTTCAATTGCTAAAATATCGTCGGCTACTGCCACATTATATATCTGTTTCTGGCCGTGTGTCGTCGTTACTGCCGCTCTTACAATCTGATAACACGTCACTCTGCCTCCTGCCGCTCACTGCCGCTTTGTATATCTGTGTCATTGATCGCTGGTGGTGTGTCGTCGTTACTGCTGCTCCTACGATCTGATCACACGTCACTCTGCCTCCTGCCGCTCACTGCCGCTTTGTATACCTGTGTCATTGATCGCTGGTCGTGTGTCGTCGTTACTGCCGCTCCTACGATGTGATCACATGTCACTCTGCCTCCTGCCACTTTGTATAAATGTTCTGGGGTATTTAAGTCAAAAGTAATCCACTTTAAAGAAAGTTTGAAACAAAAACAGACAGTCTTTTGAGGGCTTTAGAAGAATAAGACAATGAGGGAATTGTTGAGACGTTCCGTTGGCCACTTGCCAAGCTTGGCTCGGTGGCGGCGAGTGTATAGAACCGGTTTATTTATGTAAAAGGCTTCTTAGTATTTTGGTAAAAACAAAGCCGTATTTACTAAATCCGTGCGTCGCGTAGAATTAATTTCATAGTTGGCCCGTGGAAGACTAAAGTTTTTTTTTAAATAAATTAGCCTTACTTACTCCTTGTAATATTAAATATCTGCCAGTGAAAGTCGTGTTAAAATCGGGCGATTCGGAAACAAACAGACAGGCGGACAGAGAAAATATTTTATCGTTTTTTTGTCAGTACCGTGTATACTTTCATATGCATTTTGAATAGCTGTTATTTTGGAGTTACAAACAGACACTTCAATTTTATTTAACACTAGCTGTGCCCCGCGGTTTCACCCGCGTAGATTTAGTTTCTTCCTTATTGTCGCGGAACCCTAATATTTTTAAGAAATAAAATTAGCCTAAGTTACTCCTTGAAACATCAGCTACCTGTCAGTGAAAGTCCCGTTAAAATCGGTCCAGCCGTTTCAGAGATTACCCGGAACAAACAGACAGACAGACAGACAGACAAACAGACAGAGAAAAATTTTAAAACTTGGTTTTTTAGTGTCAGTAGCGTGTATACTTTCATATGCATTTAGTGGAAAGCTGTAATTTTGGAATTACAAACAGACACTTCAATTTTATTTATCTGTATAGATGTATAGATAACAGTTTATTATTATTTAGTTATTCAGTATATTAATAACAGCTTTTCACTAAATGCGTATGAAAGTATACACGGTACTGATACAGAAAAAACAATTTTTTTTAAATTTCCCTGTTTGTCTGTCGGTCTATCTGTTTGTTCCGGGTAATCTCCGAAACGACAGGACGGATTTTAGCGGGACATTCACTAACAGTTAGCTGATGTTTCAAGGAGTAACTTAGACTACTTTTATTTATTAAAAAATATTAAGGTTCCGCGACAATAAGGATGAAACTAAATCTACCCAGTCAGTTTCACACTGAGGGGCACAGCTAGTCTATACAGATAAATAAAATTGAAGTGTCTGTTTGTAAATCCAAAATAACAGCTTTTCACTAAATGCATATGAAAGTATACATGATACTGACTCAAAAAAACCAAGTTTTAAAATTTTTCTCTGTCTGTCTGTCCGTCTGTCTGTTTGTTCCGGGTAATCTCCGAAACGGCTGGACCGATTTTAACGGGACTTTCACTGGCAGGTAGCTGATGTTTCAAGGAGTAAATTAGGCTACTTTTATTAATTAAAAATATTAGGGTTCTGCGACATGAAGCATGAAACTAAATCTACGCGGGTGAAACCGCGGGGCACAGCTAGTTGTAAAATTTGTATTGTGGGAGACGTTAGCGTGTATAGATTACAAAAACGGTGCAAAACTCGTGATAGGGGCACGGTAAATTTTTACTGGCACCGTTTGCGTGGCGTGCGACTATTTTTTGTATTCACGTGTCTAGCTTGCCTAGTGACTATTCCAATCGATAAGTTAATTAACTTAAAATGACAGTTGTTCGTTTTGATGTATCATTTGCTGAAGTTAAATCGCTTAACCCAGTTTTTTTTTATATTATATATATACAAGGAACAGTACTTAAAACTAATTAAAGGTGGAAAACTTGTCCCTCACGGTGTCTCTCGGGATCGTGCCAAGAAGGCTGGCAGCATTGCCACGTTGAATAGCAATGCTTATTCTCTGAGCGAGAAAAGCCCCAGCTCTTTATAACTTAGAATATTAAGGTCTAAGGTTTTATACACATACTAGCTGTGCCCCGCGGTTTTAACCGCGTAGATTTAGTTTCATCCTTATTGTCGCGGAATCCTAATATTTTTAATAAATAAAAGTAGCCTATGTTACTTCTTGAAACATCAGCTACCTGCCAGTGAAAGTCCCGTTAAAATCGATCCTGCCGTTTCAGAGATTACCCGGAACAAACAGACAGACAGACAGAGAAAAAATTTAAAGCTTGGTTTTTAAGTGTCAGTAGCGTGTATACTTTCATATGTATTTTGTGAAAAGCTGTTATTTTGGAATTACAAACAGACACTTCAATTTTATTTATCTGTATAGATATGCTCACTCCTGTATCCCATGGGGGTAGGCAGAGACCACCGTTCGCCACATGCTACGCTACGATCCTTACATACTGCTTTCGCTTCATACACATTCATGCATCTCCTCATACACTTCCTTAGGTTACTAGTGCTCCAAATTTCACCATACCGATAAATATGTGTGGAGAGCGAGTGATCAGTGTCATCCCCAGCAAAGACAAGATCTTCCATTGAGGCGGGTGTCATGTCTGGTGAACACCGGCTCCAACTGTTCTAGTTGGACACTTGTATATATACTGTGTGGAGAGCGAGTGATCAGTGTCATCCCCAGCAAAGACAAGATCTTCCATTGAGGCGGGTGTCATGTCTGGGGAACACCGGCTCCAACTGTTCTAGTTGGACACTTGTATATATACTGTGTGGAGAGCGAGTGAGCAGTGTCATCCCCAGCAAAGACAAGATCTTCCATTGGGGCGGGTGTCATGTCTGGGGAACACCGGCTCCAACTGTTCTAGTTGGACACTTGTATATATACTGTGTGGAGAGCGAGTGATCAGTGTCATCCCCAGCAAAGACAAGATCTTCCATTGGGGCGGGTGTCATGTCTGGGGAACACCGGCTCCAACTGTTCTAGTTGGACACTTGTATATATACTGTGTGGAGAGCGAGTGATCAGTGTCATCCCCAGCAAAGACAAGATCTTCCATTGAGGCGGGTGTCATGTCTGGGGAACACCGGCTCCAACTGTTCTAGTTGGACACTTGTATATATACTGTGTGGAGAGCGAGTGATCAGTGTCATCCCCAGCAAAGACAAGATCTTCCATTGAGGCGGGTGTCATGTCTGGGGAACACCGGCTCCAACTGTTCTAGTTGGACACTTGTATATATACTGTGTGGAGAGCGAGTGATCAGTGTCATCCCCAGCAAAGACAAGATCTTCCATTGAGGCGGGTGTCATGTCTGGGGAACACCGGCTCCAACTGTTCTAGTTGGACACTTGTATATATACTGTGTGGAGAGCGAGTGATCAGTGTCATCCCCAGCAAAGACAAGATCTTCCATTGAGGCGGGTGTCATGTCTGGGGAACACCGGCTCCAACTGTTCTAGTTGGACACTTGTATATATACTGTGTGGAGAGCGAGTGATCAGTGTCATCCCCAGCAAAGACAAGATCTTCCATTGAGGCGGGTGTCATGTCTGGGGAACACCGGCTCCAACTGTTCTAGTTGGACACTTGTATATATACTGTGTGGAGAGCGAGTGATCAGTGTCATCCCCAGCAAAGACAAGATGTTCCATTGAGGCGGGTGTCATGTCTGGGGAACACCGGCTCCAACTGTTCTAGTTGGACACTTGTATATATACTGTGTGGAGAGCGAGTGATCAGTGTCATCCCCAGCAAAGACAAGATCTTCCATTGAGGCGGGTGTCATGTCTGGGGAACACCGGCTCCAACTGTTCTAGTTGGACACTTGTATATATACTGTGTGGAGAGCGAGTGATCAGTGTCATCCCCAGCAAAGACAAGATCTTCCATTGAGGCGGGTGTCATGTCTGGGGAACACCGGCTCCAACTGTTCTAGTTGGACACTTGTATATATACTGTGTGGAGAGCGAGTGATCAGTGTCATCCCCAGCAAAGACAAGATCTTCCATTGAGGCGGGTGTCATGTCTGGGGAACACCGGCTCCAACTGTTCTAGTTGGACACTTGTATATATACTGTGTGGAGAGCGAGTGATCAGTGTCATCCCCAGCAAAGACAAGATGTTCCATTGAGGCGGGTGTCATGTCTGGGGAACACCGGCTCCAACTGTTCTAGTTGGACACTTGTATATATACTGTGTGGAGAGCGAGTGATCAGTGTCATCCCCAGCAAAGACAAGATCTTCCATTGAGGCGGGTGTCATGTCTGGGGAACACCGGCTCCAACTGTTCTAGTTGGACACTTGTATATATACTGTGTGGAGAGCGAGTGATCAGTGTCATCCCCAGCAAAGACAAGATCTTCCATTGAGGCGGGTGTCATGTCTGGGGAACACCGGCTCCAACTGTTCTAGTTGGACACTTGTATATATACTGTGTGGAGAGCGAGTGATCAGTGTCATCCCCAGCAAAGACAAGATCTTCCATTGAGGCGGGTGTCATGTCTGGGGAACACCGGCTCCAACTGTTCTAGTTGGACACTTGTATATATACTGTGTGGAGAGCGAGTGATCAGTGTCATCCCCAGCAAAGACAAGATCTTCCATTGAGGCGGGTGTCATGTCTGGGGAACACCGGCTCCAACTGTTCTAGTTGGACACTTGTATATATACTGTGTGGAGAGCGAGTGATCAGTGTCATCCCCAGCAAAGACAAGATCTTCCATTGAGGCGGGTGTCATGTCTGGGGAACACCGGCTCCAACTGTTCTAGTTGGACACTTGTATATATACTGTGTGGAGAGCGAGTGATCAGTGTCATCCCCAGCAAAGACAAGATCTTCCATTGAGGCGGGTGTCATGTCTGGGGAACACCGGCTCCAACTGTTCTAGTTGGACACTTGTATATATACTGTGTGGAGAGCGAGTGATCAGTGTCATCCCCAGCAAAGACAAGATCTTCCATTGAGGCGGGTGTCATGTCTGGGGAACACCGGCTCCAACTGTTCTAGTTGGACACTTGTATATATACTGTGTGGAGAGCGAGTGATCAGTGTCATCCCCAGCAAAGACAAGATCTTCCATTGAGGCGGGTGTCATGTCTGGGGAACACCGGCTCCAACTGTTCTAGTTGGACACTTGTATATATACTGTGTGGAGAGCGAGTGATCAGTGTCATCCCCAGCAAAGACAAGATCTTCCATTGAGGCGGGTGTCATGTCTGGGGAACACCGGCTCCAACTGTTCTAGTTGGACACTTGTATATATACTGTGTGGAGAGCGAGTGATCAGTGTCATCCCCAGCAAAGACAAGATCTTCCATTGAGGCGGGTGTCATGTCTGGGGAACACCGGCTCCAACTGTTCTAGTTGGACACTTGTATATATACTGTGTGGAGAGCGAGTGATCAGTGTCATCCCCAGCAAAGACAAGATCTTCCATTGAGGCGGGTGTCATGTCTGGGGAACACCGGCTCCAACTGTTCTAGTTGGACACTTGTATATATACTGTGTGGAGAGCGAGTGATCAGTGTCATCCCCAGCAAAGACAAGATCTTCCATTGAGGCGGGTGTCATGTCTGGGGAACACCGGCTCCAACTGTTCTAGTTGGACACTTGTATATATACTGTGTGGAGAGCGAGTGATCAGTGTCATCCCCAGCAAAGACAAGATCTTCCATTGAGGCGGGTGTCATGTCTGGGGAACACCGGCTCCAACTGTTCTAGTTGGACACTTGTATATATACTGTGTGGAGAGCGAGTGATCGGTGTCATCCCCAGCAAAGACAAGATCTTCCATTGAGGCGGGTGTCATGTCTGGGGAACACCGGCTCCAACTGTTCTAGTTGGACACTTGTATATATACTGTGTGGAGAGCGAGTAATCAGTGTCATCCCCAGCAAAGACAAGATCTTCCATTGAGGCGGGTGTCATGTCTGGGGAACACCGGCTCCAACTGTTCTAGTTGGACACTTGTATATATACTGTGTGGAGAGCGAGTGATCAGTGTCATCCCCAGCAAAGACAAGATCTTCCATTGAGGCGGGTGTCATGTCTGGGGAACACCGGCTCCAACTGTTCTAGTTGGACACTTGTATATATACTGTGTGGAGAGCGAGTGATCAGTGTCATCCCCAGCAAAGACAAGATCTTCCATTGAGGCGGGTGTCATGTCTGGGGAACACCGGCTCCAACTGTTCTAGTTGGACACTTGTATATATACTGTGTGGAGAGCGAGTGATCAGTGTCATCCCCAGCAAAGACAAGATCTTCCATTGAGGCGGGTGTCATGTCTGGGGAACACCGGCTCCAACTGTTCTAGTTGGACACTTGTATATATACTGTGGGGAGAGCGAGTGATCAGTGTCATCCCCAGCAAAGACAAGATCTTCCATTGAGGCGGGTGTCATGTCTGGGGAACACCGGCTCCAACTGTTCTAGTTGGACACTTGTATATATACTGTGTGGAGAGCGAGTGATCAGTGTCATCCCCAGCAAAGACAAGATCTCCCATTGAGGCGGGTGTCATGTCTGGGGAACACCGGCTCCAACTGTTCTAGTTGGACACTTGTATATATACTGTGTGGAGAGCGAGTGATCAGTGTCATCCCCAGCAAAGACAAGATCTTCCATTGAGGCGGGTGTCATGTCTGGGGAACACCGGCTCCAACTGTTCTAGTTGGACACTTGTATATATACTGTGTGGAGAGCGAGTGATCAGTGTCATCCCCAGCAAAGACAAGATCTTCCATTGAGGCGGGTGTCATGTCTGGGGAACACCGGCTCCAACTGTTCTAGTTGGACACTTGTATATATACTGTGTGGAGAGCGAGTGATCAGTGTCATCCCCAGCAAAGACAAGATCTTCCATTGAGGCGGGTGTCATGTCTGGGGAACACCGGCTCCTACTGTTCTAGTTGGACACTTGTATATATACTGTGTGGAGAGCGAGTGATCAGTGTCATCCCCAGCAAAGACAAGATCTTCTATTGAGGCGGGTGTCATGTCTGGGGAACACCGGCTCCAACTGTTCTAGTTGGACACTTGTATATATACTGTGTGGAGAGCGAGTGATCAGTGTCATCCCCAGCAAAGACAAGATCTTCCATTGAGGCGGGTGTCATGTCTGGGGAACACCGGCTCCTACTGTTCTAGTTGGACACTTGTATATATACTGTGTGGAGAGCGAGTGATCAGTGTCATCCCCAGCAAAGACAAGATCTTCTATTGAGGCGGGTGTCATGTCTGGGGAACACCGGCTCCAACTGTTCTAGTTGGACACTTGTATATATACTGTGTGGAGAGCGAGTGATCAGTGTCATCCCCAGCAAAGACAAGATCTTCTATTGAGGCGGGTGTCATGTCTGGGGAACACCGGCTCCAACTGTTCTAGTTGGACACTTGTATATATACTGTGTGGAGAGCGAGTGATCAGTGTCATCCCCAGCAAAGACAAGATCTTCCATTGAGGCGGGTGTCATGTCTGGGGAACACCGGCTCCAACTGTTCTAGTTGGACACTTGTATATATACTGTGTGGAGAGCGAGTGATCAGTGTCATCCCCAGCAAAGACAAGATCTTCTATTGAGGCGGGTGTCATGTCTGGGGAATACCGACTCCAACTGTTCTAGTTGGACACTGGTATATATACTGTGTGGAGAGCGAGTGATCAGTGTCATCCCCAGCAAAGACAAGATGTTCCATTGAGGCGGGTGTCATGTCTGGGGAACACCGGCTCCAACTGTTCTAGTTGGACACTTGTATATATACTGTGTGGAGAGCGAGTGATCAGTGTCATCCCCAGCAAAGACAAGATCTTCTATTGAGGCGGGTGTCATGTCTGGGGAACACCGACTCCAACTGTTCTAGTTGGACACTTGTATATGTACTGTGTGGAGAGCGAGTGATCAGTGTCATCCCCAGCAAAGACAAGATGTTCCATTGAGGCGGGTGTCATGTCTGGGGAACACCGGCTCCAACTGTTCTAGTTGGACACTTGTATATATACTGTGTGGAGAGCGAGTGATCAGTGTCATCCCCAGCAAAGACAAGATCTTCCATTGAGGCGGGTGTCATGTCTGGGGAACACCGGCTCCAACTGTTCTAGTTGGACACTTGTATATATACTGTGTGGAGAGCGAGTGATCAGTGTCATCCCCAGCAAAGACAAGATCTTCCATTGAGGCGGGTGTCATGTCTGGGGAACACCGGCTCCAACTGTTCTAGTTGGACACTTGTATATATACTGTGTGGAGAGCGAGTGATCAGTGTCATCCCCAGCAAAGACAAGATCTTCCATTGAGGCGGGTGTCATGTCTGGGGAACACCGGCTCCAACTGTTCTAGTTGGACACTTGTATATATACTGTGTGGAGAGCGAGTGATCAGTGTCATCCCCAGCAAAGACAAGATCTTCCATTGAGGCGGGTGTCATGTCTGGGGAACACCGGCTCCAACTGTTCTAGTTGGACACTTGTATATATACTGTGTGGAGAGCGAGTGATCAGTGTCATCCCCAGCAAAGACAAGATCTTCCATTGAGGCGGGTGTCATGTCTGGGGAACACCGGCTCCAACTGTTCTAGTTGGACACTTGTATATATACTGTGTGGAGAGCGAGTGATCAGTGTCATCCCCAGCAAAGACAAGATCTTCCATTGAGGCGGGTGTCATGTCTGGGGAACACCGGCTCCAACTGTTCTAGTTGGACACTTGTATATATACTGTGGGGAGAGCGAGTGATCAGTGTCATCCCCAGCAAAGACAAGATCTTCCATTGAGGCGGGTGTCATGTCTGGGGAACACCGGCTCCAACTGTTCTAGTTGGACACTTGTATATATACTGTGTGGAGAGCGAGTGATCAGTGTCATCCCCAGCAAAGACAAGATCTTCCATTGAGGCGGGTGTCATGTCTGGGGAACACCGGCTCCAACTGTTCTAGTTGGACACTTGTATATATACTGTGTGGAGAGCGAGTGATCAGTGTCATCCCCAGCAAAGACAAGATCTTCCATTGAGGCGGGTGTCATGTCTGGGGAACACCGGCTCCAACTGTTCTAGTTGGACACTTGTATATATACTGTGTGGAGAGCGAGTGATCAGTGTCATCCCCAGCAAAGACAAGATCTTCCATTGAGGCGGGTGTCATGTCTGGGGAACACCGGCTCCAACTGTTCTAGTTGGACACTTGTATATATACTGTGGGGAGAGCGAGTGATCAGTGTCATCCCCAGCAAAGACAAGATCTTCCATTGAGGCGGGTGTCATGTCTGGGGAACACCGGCTCCAACTGTTCTAGTTGGACACTTGTATATATACTGTGTGGAGAGCGAGTGATCAGTGTCATCCCCAGCAAAGACAAGATCTTCCATTGAGGCGGGTGTCATTTCTGGGGAACACCGGCTCCAACTGTTCTAGTTGGACACTTGTATATATACTGTGTGGAGAGCGAGTGATCAGTGTCATCCCCAGCAAAGACAAGATCTTCCATTGAGGCGGGTGTCATGTCTGGGGAACACCGGCTCCAACTGTTCTAGTTGGACACTTGTATATATACTGTGTGGAGAGCGAGTGATCAGTGTCATCCCCAGCAAAGACAAGATCTTCCATTGAGGCGGGTGTCATGTCTGGGGAACACCGGCTCCAACTGTTCTAGTTGGACACTTGTATATATACTGTGTGGAGAGCGAGTGATCAGTGTCATCCCCAGCAAAGACAAGATCTTCCATTGAGGCGGGTGTCATGTCTGGGGAACACCGGCTCCAACTGTTCTAGTTGGACACTTGTATATATACTGTGTGGAGAGCGAGTGATCAGTGTCATCCCCAGCAAAGACAAGATCTTCCATTGAGGCGGGTGTCATGTCTGGGGAACACCGGCTCCAACTGTTCTAGTTGGACACTTGTATATATACTGTGTGGAGAGCGAGTGATCAGTGTCATCCCCAGCAAAGACAAGATCTTCCATTGAGGCGGGTGTCATGTCTGGGGAACACCGGCTCCAACTGTTCTAGTTGGACACTTGTATATATACTGTGTGGAGAGCGAGTGATCAGTGTCATCCCCAGCAAAGACAAGATCTTCCATTGAGGCGGGTGTCATGTCTGGGGAACACCGGCTCCAACTGTTCTAGTTGGACACTTGTATATATACTGTGTGGAGAGCGAGTGATCAGTGTCATCCCCAGCAAAGACAAGATCTTCCATTGAGGCGGGTGTCATGTCTGGGGAACACCGGCTCCAACTGTTCTAGTTGGACACTTGTATATATACTGTGTGGAGAGCGAGTGATCAGTGTCATCCCCAGCAAAGACAAGATCTTCCATTGAGGCGGGTGTCATGTCTGGGGAACACCGGCTCCAACTGTTCTAGTTGGACACTTGTATATATACTGTGTGGAGAGCGAGTGATCAGTGTCATCCCCAGCAAAGACAAGATCTTCCATTGAGGCGGGTGTCATGTCTGGGGAACACCGGCTCCAACTGTTCTAGTTGGACACTTGTATATATACTGTGTGGAGAGCGAGTGATCAGTGTCATCCCCAGCAAAGACAAGATCTTCCATTGAGGCGGGTGTCATGTCTGGGGAACACCGGCTCCAACTGTTCTAGTTGGACACTTGTATATATACTGTGTGGAGAGCGAGTGATCAGTGTCATCCCCAGCAAAGACAAGATCTTCCATTGAGGCGGGTGTCATGTCTGGGGAACACCGGCTCCAACTGTTCTAGTTGGACACTTGTATATATACTGTGTGGAGAGCGAGTGATCAGTGTCATCCCCAGCAAAGACAAGATCTTCCATTGAGGCGGGTGTCATGTCTGGGGAACACCGGCTCCAACTGTTCTAGTTGGACACTTGTATATATACTGTGTGGAGAGCGAGTGATCAGTGTCATCCCCAGCAAAGACAAGATCTTCCATTGAGGCGGGTGTCATGTCTGGGGAACACCGGCTCCAACTGTTCTAGTTGGACACTTGTATATATACTGTGTGGAGAGCGAGTGATCAGTGTCATCCCCAGCAAAGACAAGATCTTCCATTGAGGCGGGTGTCATGTCTGGGGAACACCGGCTCCAACTGTTCTAGTTGGACACTTGTATATATACTGTGTGGAGAGCGAGTGATCAGTGTCATCCCCAGCAAAGACAAGATCTTCCATTGAGGCGGGTGTCATGTCTGGGGAACACCGGCTCCAACTGTTCTAGTTGGACACTTGTATATATACTGTGTGGAGAGCGAGTGATCAGTGTCATCCCCAGCAAAGACAAGATCTTCCATTGAGGCGGGTGTCATGTCTGGGGAACACCGGCTCCAACTGTTCTAGTTGGACACTTGTATATATACTGTGTGGAGAGCGAGTGATCAGTGTCATCCCCAGCAAAGACAAGATCTTCCATTGAGGCGGGTGTCATGTCTGGGGAACACCGGCTCCAACTGTTCTAGTTGGACACTTGTATATATACTGTGTGGAGAGCGAGTGATCAGTGTCATCCCCAGCAAAGACAAGATCTTCCATTGAGGCGGGTGTCATGTCTGGGGAACACCGGCTCCAACTGTTCTAGTTGGACACTTGTATATATACTGTGTGGAGAGCGAGTGATCAGTGTCATCCCCAGCAAAGACAAGATCTTCCATTGAGGCGGGTGTCATGTCTGGGGAACACCGGCTCCAACTGTTCTAGTTGGACACTTGTATATATACTGTGTGGAGAGCGAGTGATCAGTGTCATCCCCAGCAAAGACAAGATCTTCCATTGAGGCGGGTGTCATGTCTGGGGAACACCGGCTCCAACTGTTCTAGTTGGACACTTGTATATATACTGTGTGGAGAGCGAGTGATCAGTGTCATCCCCAGCAAAGACAAGATCTTCCATTGAGGCGGGTGTCATTTCTGGGGAACACCGGCTCCAACTGTTCTAGTTGGACACTTGTATATATACTGTGTGGAGAGCGAGTGATCAGTGTCATCCCCAGCAAAGACAAGATCTTCCATTGAGGCGGGTGTCATTTCTGGGGAACACCGGCTCCAACTGTTCTAGTTGGACACTTGTATATATACTGTGTGGAGAGCGAGTGATCAGTGTCATCCCCAGCAAAGACAAGATCTTCCATTGAGGCGGGTGTCATTTCTGGGGAACACCGGCTCCAACTGTTCTAGTTGGAAACTTGTATATATACTGCAATGCGCTTGAAAACTCTTATGGCGCGATTTAGGTTCTCGTGTATTTGTATCTAAACTTCGCATTTGTTAGCGAGTAGCGCCATCTATGAGCGAGTGGAGAAACGCCGCTACAGTTTCATCCTTATGGTCGCGGGCACCTAATATTTATAATAAATAAAAGGTAGCCTATATCCTTTCTCAGGGTCTAAAGATTGTCTGTGCCAAATTTCATCAAAATCGGTTGAGAGGTTTAAGCGGGAAAGCGTAACAGACAGACAGGGTTACTTTCGCATTTATAATATTAGTAGGGATTATTTTGTATTTTTAAAATTTTATAATATTTTTGAAAAGAGTAATTACTGATCCTTGCCAGGTTGTTCTCAGTAAAAGCAACCTTCCGAACCTGGCGGTAGCATGTATAATCCTGTGTAATTATGTCATTCTGAAGATTTGAAAGTACTTTGTAAAAAGTCTAATCAAATAAAGATATTGTTGACTTCTGAATATGTGAATTTATTGTACTAGCTGTGACCCGCGTAAATTTAGTTTCATACAAACTTTCATCCCCTATTGTATCCCCTTGGGGGTAGAATTAATCAAAATCCTTTCTTAGCGGATGCCTACGTCATAACATGTACCTGCATGCCAAATTTCAGCCCGATCCGTCCAGTGGTTTGGGCTGTGCGTTGATAGATCACTATGTCAGTCAGTCAGTCACCTTTGACTTATATGTATTTAGATATAAGTTCTACACACCAGTCTCCTCATTTCACAAAGTATTATTCTGTTTCAGGGACTGCAGAGTAGTCAGAGACCCACAAACCCTCAAATCCAAGGGTTATGGCTTCGTCTCCTTTCTGAAGAAATCGGTAAGTTACTAATAAGTTCACTCACTTCCCTCTATAATGGTTGAGGAGGTTAATGGCTGGCATTCTCGTCATACTTGTGAATAGGTGCAGCTTGTCACATATATGACGCGTATATATCTGTCACTGTAACACAACTCACGATGTTTTCCTTCACCGTAAAGCTATGTGTGAAATCACTGCACATAAGTTTTTAAGAGAAACTCACTGGTACAGGCCGCTGGGATTGGAACTTGCGTCGCTTGCGTAGTTGGCGACTGCTCAAACCCGCTACCACGGCACTTTATAGAGTTTATACAGGGTGTCGGAGGAAAAGGAACAGTTGTCTTCTAGAAGTTATAGGGTTTAATGAATATATCACTATGTTGAAGTCGTAAAATATCTAGCTCCAACGATAACGTAGTTATAGGCTATGGTTGCTAAGGGCCGAAGAGCTCGCGGCCTTAAGCGATTGAATGAACGCGCGCCCGCGTTTACCTACATTACGTACGCGGTCATTAATCTTGTTAAATTAAGAGAAAGGTTAATGGTTTAGAAAAATGGTTTTATGGGATTATTTCGGGAATTATTAGTGGGAGAAAAAAAATAAAATCGTAGTTAGATTTCACGTGAAAAACTCTACGTTACAGCTGTTTTTAATGCGAAAATAAAGTCTTGATATGGCCAACTTTGAACGTCAATTACTCGAAAACGGAAGAAGATATTTTTGTCATAATAATTTTATTTGCTTCCTAAAATTATACCCTATCACATATTTTTACAGCTGTCCTATTTTCCCCGACACCTGTATATAAACGCTGCCTTAGAAAACGTCGCCATTCCTTCACGAAGGGGAGGAGTGGCTATTAATTGCGTGAGATGTGAAACAGGTGGAGGAATAATCAATAAAAATAAAGCTTATGGCAAAGTTCCCGGCTTTGTTAGTTTGAAATGTATATTAATTACTTTATCAATAGACTAGCTACCACCCTTGACTTCGTTCACATCATCATCATGAATGTAAGAGTCAGAACTCTTGTCGGTGTAACCGATGCAACTCTTTCCACTTGTCTCTTTCCAGTGCCAGCTCTTTGACCTCCTTATACGACATGACAGACACCTTTTCTTTAACTTGTCCCATGTATGTAACCTTGGTCTTCCTCTTCCTCTCCTCCCTTCTACCTTCGTTCACACGATACCATATTTACTGCATGAATAGATAGAATTGGGCTTTTCTGTCAAGAAATTCACAATAAAATACCCGGAGTTTGGAAGTTGGCGGTGTATACACCCCCGTGCCTCGGATAGCACGTTAAGCCGTTGGTCCTACGCCTGATCTCTCTCCGGATTCTCGTGTCGGATTGCCTCCCATCCCACTATGAGAGTGAGGGAATAAAGAGTGCACCTGTGTTTGCACACACTTGTGCACTATAATATCTCCTGCGCCCATGGCTGATCCTCGTTGATTTTAGCCGTAACCGTAATCCGGTAGGAGGTCATTATTCATACCTACAAAATAAATATTTCACCAGCCTGCTACAGCAAGTCAAGTTCCAATCCCAGCCTGTACCAATAAGTTTTTATTCTATACTGACATTATAAACAGGAAATGTTTGTGACGAATTGGCTCAAAAAGTACTGAACCGATTTAAAAAATTCTTTCACCATTTTTAAGCTACATTATCACTGATTAATATAGGCTATGTTTTATCCCCGTACTTCCACGGGAACGGGAACTACGCAGGTAAATCCGTCCGCTAGTAAAACGTATGTGCAGTGATGTCACACTACGTGCTTTACGGTAAAGGAAAACATCGTGAGGAAACCTGCATATATCTGAAGGTCTAGTGAGAGTTTTTCACTGCCGCCGTCACAAGTCACCGCGTCGACGTAAACGCAGATTTGTATAGGATCGGAACAGCGCGTCTGTCGGCCTAAACATGACACTATTGTGAGCCCATACAAATCTGCGTTTACGTCGACGCGATCACTTGTGACGGCGATTTTAAGGAAACTCGCATTCGCACTCAGGAAATGAAGGTATTGCGTGACGCGTGATTAGACAAAGTAACATTCTCTCGCTAATAGAAACGATACGAAATGTATGGCAATGACATAAATCAGTCACGTGACGTATGTCATTCCCGTACATTTTGTATCGTTTTGACTAGCGAAGCGTGAGGATAATGTTACTTTGTCTACAGGGCAAGTCAATAAGGCTCGCATAAGAGCTCCGAGAAGTAATTCAAACACGTATGTATAGTGGCTGAGACGGCTCACCATCTGTCACGTTGGCACTTAATCGTCGGTGAAAAGTGGATGTTGTTATTACAACACCTCTGCTTACCCCTTCGGGGACCCTTCTGGGATGGCGTGAGCATTTTTGTTTATATTTTATTGTGTTTTCAGGAAGCGGAGTCTGCCATCACCTCTATGAATGGACAATGGCTGGGGTCTCGATCCATAAGGACCAACTGGGCGACACGGAAACCACCAGCGCCCAAGAATGAGCGTGAGTATTACATACATACACTGCTGATATATTTTTTACTATCTGTACTGTATTTCCAAAATAATAGCTTTTCACTAAATGCATATGCATACACGCTACTGACACTAAAAAACCAAGTTTTAAAAAAATTCTCTCTCTGTCTGTCTGTCTGTTTGTTCCGGGTAATCTCTGAAACGGCTGGACCTATATTAATGGGAGTTTCACTGACAGGTAGCTGATGTTTCAAGGAGTAACATAAGCTACTATTAGGTAATTAAAAAAGTATATTTTTTTTAAAGTGGGTTTTCTGTGTTGGTACCGCGTATACTTTCATATGCATTTAGTTAAAAGCTGTTATTTTGGAATTACAAACAGACACTTCAATTTTATTTATCTGTATAGATATGGATGTAGATGTAGAGATAGAAAAGTGTTTAGTTTGTCCGTCATCATACGTTACACTCGATACGTAATATCTCTAACTTGACCGATTTTTTAGAAATTAGGCCTCCAAAAATCGGTTCGATTCAAAAGCTATTACAATAACAGCTGCACGAATACCTGGGTATATTATACCCGGTTGTAATATCCGGTTCTCCTTAAACCTGCCTGCGTTGCGCCGACTTCATTCCGTTATATCCGGACGGATTAGTAGACATAGGTACAAACATACACTCAACATATACATGGAATGGACGTCACGTGGTTTCACCCGCGTAGTTCCCGTTCCCGTAAGAGTACGGGGATAAAATATAGCCTATATTAATCAGTGATAATGTAGCATTCAAATGGTGAAAAAATTTTTTAAATCGGTTTACTACTTTTTGAGGCAATTCGTTACAAACATACATTCAAATCTTTCCTCGTTATTAATCGACTTGCGGACGTCACTCGGTTTCACGGGTGTACGGGGATAAAATATAGCCTATATTAATCAGTGATAAAGTAGCTATCCATTGCTGAAAAAATCAAGGTTTTTTAAGGAAGTGTAATACCTTTCACAGGATAATTAAAAAACAAAATAGCTTGAAACACAACGTTACAAATTAAATTAATCCTACAAAAGAACACAATTATTAACCAGCGCTAATACTTCAGTATTATATAAATGCTTTGATCTACGTCGACGAGTTACCGTTTGTGACATCAAAGATAAGGTGGATTTGGACAAATGCTTGTAAATTTACCTTTGATAATGTTTCTAACTAATCTATCTACTAATATTGTAATTGCTGAGTGTCTGTCTGTTAGCTTTTCGTGGCTAATTTGCCTATACTAATCACTACATAGATAATATTATGTAATAGTCTAATTATGATAAATAATTTTGGAGTTCTGAGGGAACACGTGAACATACATACTTAAATACCAACGTTGCTAGAATAGTCCCGGATTTTTTAATCTAAACTAACTGTGCCCCGCGGTTTCACACGCGTAGATTTAGTTTAATCCTTATTGTCGCGGAACCCTAATATTTTTAATAAATAAAAGTAGCCTAAGTTACTCCTTGAAACATCAGCTATCTGCACCCATACAATACAAATTTTCAACCCCTATAACTAGTACACCCCCACACTGGTAAACATTTCAAAATGCTAGAACAAACGATTTTTTGTATCTTATTTAGTGCCTAAATACAAAATGTAATGTTTTTATCTTCAAAAATGACGAACTTCATACAAACTCTTAACCCCTATTTCAACCTTTTCATCCCTTTTTTCGCAATAAAAGGTAGCCTATGTCCTTTCTCAGGGTCTAAAGATTGTCTGTGCCTAATTTCATCAAAATCGGTTGAGAGGTTTAAGCGGGAAAGCGTAACAGACAGACAGAGTTACTTTCGCATCTATGTATCTATACATCTATACATCTATACAGATAAATAAAATTGAAGTGTCTGTTTGTTTAACGGGACTTTCACTGACGGATAGCTAATGTTACAAGGAGTAACTTAGGCTACTTAGATTTTAAAAAAAATTAGGCATCCGCGGGCAACCATGAAATCAAAATCTTCGCGGGTGAAACCGCGGGGCACAGCTAGTTTATAATATTGTTTTCACTCAAAAAGATCCAAAATCCTCCTTTTTACTTCGCCGTGGTCGGGTAAAAAGTATTCCATCTCAGGAATTGCCAAAACAAACAAACGAAAAAGCAATTCTATTCAACATTACCATATATTCGGCAGCGCAAATTGTGTTGAGATTAAATTGTTTTTTGTCTACACTAGGGACCACGAGAAATAAAAAGATTACCTATACATACCATGTTTTTATTGTTAGCGGTTTATATTCGATCTTCGTCGCTATATTTTATATTTACATGAGTACCCAAAGAATACATTTTGCAATGTTTTGGGAAATTTATTCATTAACTAGCTGTGCCCAAGGTTTCACCCGCGTAGATTTAGTTTCGTCCTTATTGTCGCGGAACGAAAAGTTGTAAGCCTACGTTACTCCTTGAAACATCAGCTACCTACCAGTGAAAGTCCCGTTAAAATCCATCCAGAGATTACCCGGAACAAACAGACAGACAGACAGAGAAAAAATTTAAAACTTGGTTTTTTAATGTCAGTAGCGTGTATACTTTCATATGCATTTAGTGAAAAGCTGTTATTTTTGAATTACAAACAGACACTTCAATTTTATTTATCTGTATAGATAACAATTAATCTTTGTTCACCAGTAAACTCGAAGCCTCTGACCTTTGACGAGGTTTACAACCAGTCGTCTCCGACCAACTGCACCGTGTACTGCGGAGGACTCACCACGGGACTGACTGAGGAGCTGATGCAGAAGACCTTCCAGCCATTTGGCACCATTCAGGAGATACGGGTGTTCAAGGATAAGGGATACGCTTTCATTAGGTCAGTAATTAGGATTTAAGCAACGCTTTTAAAGGACCGCACTGGGAGAGGCAGGTCGGGGTATGTGGGATTTTAACCCCCCCGGTGGCCATCCTCAGTGCTCAGGGGGGACTCCGGGTACTCTGATAGATCGCACCGGTGTCCCCCCACACTTTGCCGGGTCACATCCCCGGAGCAGCTGTATCGCCGCCCCTGGAGACCTCGCTGTGCAAGGCGCCTCCTCGGGCCCGCGGCTCGGTGGTCAAAGCTCCCACCCCGACCACCACCAGCAGACCCTCCGGCTCCTAATCGCCTCTTACGACAGGCAGGAGCTACCATAGCCATATTCTTAATTGTTGGATGGGTGACCGCGGGAGTTTCGTCCGTGCCTCGGAGAACACGTTAAGCCGTCGGTCCCGGTTGACAATTTAACATCTTTGGCAATCGTTACAGGTCAGTCAGAGGCCTAAGAAAGTCAGACAACTGGCTTAACCAGATTGCGGATTTTCCTTGTAAATGGGGTTGCAAAGGTCAGATGGCAGTCGCTTCGTATAAAAATCAGATGATCAGCCACTTCTTAGCTTATAGTGTATGTGTATAGATAATCGTGGTGGCCGTGGGTTTTGAACCGTCGCCTGCTACGCAAGCGACGCAAGTTCAAATCCCAGAGGGACCAATGAGTTTTTCTAAAAACTTACGTGCAGTGATTTCACACCACGTGCTTTACGGTGAAGGAAAACATCGTGAGGAAACCTGCATTTCTGTGAAGTAATTCAAACACGTTTGTATAGTGGCTGAGATGGCGATGGACTCACCATCTGTCACGTTGGCACTTAATCTTGTGTGAAAAGCGGGTGATGTTATTACAACACCTCTGCCTACCCTTTCGGGGAATATAGGCGTGAGTATATATAATTCTGTTGACAGGTTCTCGACCAAGGAGAGTGCTACCCATGCTATAGTGGCTGTCCACAACACAGATGTCAATGGACAACCTGTCAAGTGCTCTTGGGGGAAGGAGTCTGGTGATCCCAATAACGCACAGGCGCAGGGACAGGTAAGAGCAGGATTTAACGTCACTCGGTTTCACCCGCGTAGTTCCCGTTCCCGTGGGAGTACGGGGATAAAATATAGCCTATGTTTTTCGCTGATGATGTAGCTATCCATTGCTGAAATATTTTTTAAGATCGGTCAAGTAGTTTTGGAGCCTATTCAATGCAAACAAACAAAGAAACAATCAAATTCTTCCTTTTTATAATATCAGTGTAGATGTAATCTCGCAAGAGCACGACGCTTCGATCTCGTCACAGTATAATATACAGGGTGTGGTTTTGTAAAAGGCCTCAACTCAGGGGTAAAAAAATACCTTAATTTTTGCATTGAAAATTTTATGAAATCTAGCCTAGTGCGAGTTTCTCACTGCTGCCGTCACAAGTCACCGCGTCGACGTAAACGCAGATTTGTATAGGATCGGAGCAGCGCGTCTGTCGGCCTAAACATGACACTATTGTGAGCCCATACTAATCTGCGTTTACGTCGACGCGATCACTTGTCACGGCGATTTTAAGAAAACTCGCAGGAAATGAACGTCGAAGCTATTGCGTGACGCGTGACTAGACAAAGTAATATTCTCTCGCTAATAGAAACGATACAAAACGTATGGCAATGACATAAATCAGTCACGTGACATATGTCATTCCCGTACATTTTGTATCGTTTCTACTAGCGAAGCGTGGGGATAATGTTACTTTGTCTAACAGGGCAAATCACTAAGACATCGCTCGGCTTCCATTACTTTAACTGGCTACATAGCTTAGCTTCACAATAAGCGTAGAATATCGCAATATTCAATCAAAACACACTGAATAATTAATAAGTATGCCTTATAAAGTCCCTTTGATAAATATTATAATCTACTTGGATATGCAAACATTTAATATTCGCTTTATATAATTATGATTCGAGAAACATCGTTTGTAAATACTTAATAATATTAACATTTTGTTTTCTTTTATATTCGCTTACGTTTTATAATATTTATGAATATTCAGTTTCAATTTTCGAGGAGCTCGTGGCACAGTTGCTATTGCGCATATCATTCGATCAGCGAAGTTAAGCAACCATACGCCTAGCCAGTAGTTGGATGGGTGACCGCCCGAGTTCCCTCCGTGCCTCGGAGAGCACGTTAAGCCGTCGGTCCCGGTTGCCAATTTAACATCCTTGGCAATCGTTACAGGCCAGTCGGAGGCCTAAAAATAATCTGACAACTGGTTTAACCCAGATCACAGATTTTCCTCCTAAAATGGGGTTGCGAAGGTCAGATGGCAGTCGCTTTGTATAAAAATCATGTGATCAGCCACATCGGGCTGAATCAAGTGCCGACCCCAACAATGTATGGGACAAGGCCAGGGAGATGATGATTCAGTTTCAATTTTGCCCAGACTTTTAGGAGCCCGTGGCATAGTTCAAAGTCAAAGTCAAAGTGAATAATATCTTTAGACTTTTTGCAAACTCATTTACTCATTGAAACATCAGCTACCTGCCAGTGAAAGTCCCGTTAGAATCGTTCCAGCCGTTTCAGAGATTACCCGGAACAAACAGGCAGACTGACAGACAGACAGACAGAGAATTTTTATAAAAGTAAGTGTAAATGCCTGTGCCGTGTCATATGCATTTAGTGACAAACCGGTATTTTGGAATTACAAAGCTATTGTAACAGTTTCTATTGCATATCATTTGATCAGTGACGTTAAGCAGCCCTTAAGCTAGTAGGATCTGTGTCCGCGGGAGTTCCTTCCGTGCTTCGAAGAGCACGTTAAGCCGTCGGTCCCGGTTGACAATATAACATCTTTGGCAATCGTTACAGGTCAGTCAGAGGCCTAAGAAAGTCTGACAACTGGTTTATACCGAATTTCCTCTAAAAGGGGTTGCGAAGGTCAGATGGCAGTCGCTTCGTATAAAAATCAGGTGATCAGCCACATCGGGTTGAATCAAGTGCCGCCCCGAGCAAATACGGCATTTACGTACCTACTTATAGACATTAATTCGACATTAGATTTTTATTCATAACATACGTGTTTATTTTTCCAATTTCTTAAAATTGTTAAGAAAAATACGAACACGAGGCGGGAGTCGAACCCACGACCTCTGCAATCCGTGCAGTTGCTCTTCTAACTGAGCTACTCGTGATCCTACCTTGTTTAGCGGTATAGGGGCCGCCTTGCGCCATCTGTTGGTCGGTGTATACAAACTCAACTGACAGTTCTAAGAGCCGTGGTCGCCTCGGGGTTAGAGCAGTCGCCTGCTACGCAAGCCACGCAAGTTCGAATCCCAGCGGGCTTGTACCTATGAGTTTTTCTAAAAACTTATGTACAGTGATTTCACACATAGCTTTACGGTGAAGGAAAACATCGTGAGGAAACCTGCATATGTCTGAGAAGTAATTCAAACACGTATGTATAGTGACTGAGACGGCGATAGACTCACTGTCACGTTGGCACTTAATCATATTCGGTGAAATGTGGGTTTTGAAAATTACAACACCTCTGCCTACCCCTTCGGGGAATACAGGCGTGAGCATATGTATGTATGTATGTAACATTTCTAAGTAATTTAACATTAATTGTAACAACCCTCACATCAAATAGAACCAGCTTTCTTATTTCCAAAATTGGGTCTAGTTTCCATACGGCTTATAAGTTTACTGAATTAATTTATACTGTGGTTGAGAGAATTTAACAGTCTGAAAAATTCCCGCGAAAATATCTGTCACATCTGTCAAATGTCACTTTTTTTTTTAGCTGGGCGGCACGGCTTATAGTCCTTTCGGCGCGGCGTACACGGCTGGGGGTGTGCCCCCCACTTCTTACTGGTACAATACTTACCCACAACAGCTTGGTGGGTTCCTACAAGGGGGGTATTCGTACGCTGCGGCCGGTCAGTTCGCTGGATATCAACACCAGTACATGGGGTGAGTTTATAGCATTGCAATTTATATCTACCGTGGGGTAGAGCGTAGGATTTGAGCAGTCGCCTGCTACGCAAGCCGGGGTCTATGAGAGAGAGAGTTCAATGACATTGTCTAAAAACTTACGTGCTTTATCTCACACGTGCTTTACGGTGAAGGAAAACATCGTGAGGAAACCTGCATATGTCTGAGAAGTAATTCAAACACGTATGTATAGTGGCTGAGACGGTGTTACCATCTGTGAATATTTTCACCTGATTTTTGATTTTTGTATGATGATTTCATATGATTTATATTGTTTCGATGATATGTACATGCCTGGCTGAGTTTCTTGCCGGTTCTTCTCAGAAGGCTAGTTTGTATTGTGTATGTATAGTGGCTGAGACGGCGATAGACTCACCATCTGTTACGTTGGCACTTAATCATCTTATGTGAAAAATGTGTGTTGTAAACAACACCTCTGCCTACACCCGAGGGGAATACAGGCGTGAGCATATGTACTGTTTTCCTTCAGAGTGCCTAATGCGAGTTTTCTTAAAATCGCCGTCACAAGTGATCGCGTCGACGTAAACGCAGATTAGTATGGGCTCACAATAGTGTCATGTTTAGGCCGACAGAGGCGCTGTTCCGATCCTATACAAATCTGCGTTTACATCGACGCGGTGACTTGTGACGGCGGCAGTGAAAACTCGCACTAGGCCCTCTGACAATTTGAAAGTACTTTGTTAGCAGTCTCATCAAACAGAGATATTTTGTAATTGAATGTATTTATGCTCACTAAAATGCCTTTGCTTGCGGCGGCGTCAGGATGACGAGTCCCTCACTTCCCTCTATAATGGTTGAGGAGGGCGATGGCTAGCATTCTCGTCATACTTGTGAATAGGTGCTGCTTGTGGGGGCTGGTCATCTCAAGCTACGCATTTACATATAAGTACAACTACTAGACTTTTACTTAACTTTAATCGACATTTGTGCATTGGAACCGTGTCCATGGGTTACATTTCTCAAGTGATTTATTAAGTTTTTTTTTAAATTGTATAATAATGAGTATGTGTAATTACTGAGTTCCTTGCCAGGTTGTTTTCAAAGTCAAAGTCAAAGTCAAAGTCAAAAATATCTTTATTCGATTAGACTTTATACAAAGCACTTTCAAATCGTCAGAATGACACAATTTACAGGATTATACATGCTACCGCCAGGTTCGGAAGGTTGCTTTTACTGAGAAGAACCTGGCAAGAAACTCAGTAATTACTCTTTTCAAAAATATTATACAATTTAAACAAAATAAATCATTTGAGAAATGTAAGCCCATGGACACAGTTCCAATGTACAAATGTCGATAAAAATTAACATAAAGAAAAGTCTAGTAGTTCTATTTATATCTAAATGCGTAGCTTGAGGTGACCAGCCCCCACAAGCAGCACCTGTTCACAAGTATGACGAGAATGCCAGCCATTCAGTAAAAGCAACCTTCCGAACCTGGCGGTAGCATGTATAATCCTGTGTAATGATGTCATTCTGACGATATATATATAAGATATTTTTGACTTTGACTTTGACTATTGTTCTATCTTTCTAGCATGGGAGGAGTCCAGCTGCCATGGGCTCTGGGAGGTGGTGTGGGCAACGTGGGAGGAGTCGGCGGGGTCGGAGGGGTCGGAGGGGTTGGAGGGGTTGGAGGGGTGGGGGGTGTGGCTGCCATGTCCCAGCCACAAATGCTACACTATCCTCTACACCATTTTCAAGTTCAGCCAGTGAGTATTACCATTATAAAAATTTTGAGAGTGAAAACCACGCTTTATTAAGCAAAAGTTCTTAGTCCTAATTAGCTGTGCCCTGCGGTTTCACTTTAAAAAAACGTAGCCTTAGTTATTTCTTAAAACTTCAGTCACCTGCCAGTGGAAGTCCCGTTAAAATCGGTCCACCCGTTTCGGAGATTAGCCGGAACAAACAGACAAACAGACAAACAGACGGACAGAGATTCTTTTTTCAATTGGTTCTCTGTGTCAGTAGCGTGTATACTTTCATATGCAATAAGTGAAATGCTGTTAATTTGAAATTACAAAGAGGCTCCTCAATTTTATTTAGCTGTATAGATGTATGGATTATAGATTTTTTTTTTAAATGCGTTACCAAATAATTACTTTTTTTACTTGTGACAGATCGGCGAAGACGAATGGCTGGCACCCAGCCTGCTGGTTTGAGGCCAAAGATCAACTCCCTCTGAACAATGCTGCTGTATCTACAAGTAATAGATGCGAAAAAAAGTTTTTGATCAAAAAAAATTTTTTTTTTAATTTAAAAAAAAAAATTTTGGTTCACAAACGTTTTTTTTATCGCAACAGCAGCCTTTTGCATAACAAATAATTTACATACTTTTCGTTTGTATAAAGTGCTTATAATAAGCGTTTACCATCACGGTTGTATGTTTATTGTGTTTTACGGTTTCTATTTTATTTATGTGACACAGATTATGTATTTGTGATTTAACTTAAATAGGTTACCATTACCAAAAAATTTTAATACGTTTTTTTTTCTATATTTTTTTTACTTTAATTTTATAACCAGATACTGCTGTCATTGTGAAATTTAAAATTGTTTTTGATTGAATTTAATCAAAATTTGTTTTTTTTTTTCAAAAAATATGACAAAAAATATTGACGTATGGACAGCGGTACACGTTCGCGAGTGGATATCGCTTAAACTACGAAATGAAAATCGGAAATCCTTGGTCTTAAAAACCAGTCGTTTGACGACTTAAGAGATACGAACACAACTTTTTGAACTATTCTGAACTATTCTACATAACTTTTTTCATCCACTATGGTTTTTTTTTATCTCAAAAAGTTGTGATTGCATCGAAAATGTGTCACTAATGAGAATTAATATTACGAAACGTGAGTCACGAAAATAACGAAAAAATTCATTTTCAAGCTTTCCACTAAATTGCGTTAAAATATAATTATATTATTATTATTATAATAAAATACATTTAGAGGATATATTAGGTTACATTTAAATTTAAATTAAGTTAGGTTAAGTTGATATCATTTCGAGACGCGGGCCAAATAAAAGTTGGATGGGAATATTTCTTTTCGGTGAAGTAACTTTTTGAGGAATTTTTTGGTCAAAAATTTTTTTGTCAAAAAATTTAAATTTGATCAATTCCTGTCATTGATAAATTGTAATATTTGAAATGATATGATTTGTTAGAAAAATGTACGGAAATACCTACATTTTTGAACTTTTATAACTGCACAGATTAAAATGTCGTGGTAATAAAAGTTTAGAAGGATTTTTTTTCGAAATAATATTTTTTGACCAAAAAATCTTTCAAATGTGAACGTTCACACAAAAATGGATGGTACAGTACCAAACATCAGAAGCACAAGACTAGATTAAGAGTAGAAAACAAAACCGTAGATTTTTTGAGGAATGTTTCTTAGATTAGAGTGGCTTACATCAATGAGTGAGACATTTTTTAAGGGTTTTATATCGAAAGAGTGTTAAGAGTAGCAGAAGAAATAAAACGCAAAAAGTCTTTACAACACGTACTCTTTCCATGTTCATTTTGGGGGGAGGATGCCAAAAAATATACAATGCAGAAAAAAATATTAAAAAATATTATTAAAACTATGGTTGTGTCTGTACTTAAATGGATACAAAAATCTTGAAGCATGCCGAATATAGCTGATCATGACAAGTATAGATTTATTTATTGAAAATCTAGCGTTAAGAAAGAAATATTTACCGTTTAGACTCTAAGGGCATGTAATCAAATTAATGTAATAGTTAGAAAATGTGTGGTGTATAATTTTATCTCTCGAAAAAATTTCGGATTTTTTTTTTTTTGAAAGCTGTTTTTCTTTTAAATTTGGCTGTCGTACATATATATGTTTTCGAGAACGGTATGTATCATATTGTGTAAGAAATTATGAAATATGGTAGTCAAAGTGTGGACTTTTTTGAAATCTTTATACAAATATAACGCCTGTCTACGGCGGAGGTTCGTATATAATATTTTGTAAAAACATATTTTATACATTATATTTAATGTATTTCTCGGTCGTTTCAAATCATATTCTTAAAAACAATTCTTATGAGCTCTTTAGAACTAAAATTCGAAGAAAATGCCATTGACATTTTGAAAAAAATGGATAAAAAAAAGAAAATGATTTATAACGACAAAACGTTTCTTCTTGTAGTTTTTTTTATTTTGCGTTTATTTCAATCATGTAGAGAGTTACGGGAGACATATCGCTAGCTTTATCTTTAAGATATAAATATAAATAATACTTAGTTATTATTATATACTATTTAGTAAAAATATGTCCGTGTGTAATAATTGCATCAATAACCAAAAAAATTGCTAAATATGACAAAAATGCGATGAGGCTTTTCAGAAATTGCCACAAAGCAATGTCATTGGCTCGAGAAGGAAAATTATCGGGCAAAAATCGCGAAAAGCAAAATTAATCGTATCTTTTTTGCTCTAAACATAATTCAGTGATAAATTATAATGTTTATCCGCGATTGAGTAACTCACGCCTTCCCGTTCTCCATCCAGATTCACGTAATGTAGTACTTAGCGAGTTAACTTTTTCTTTACGTGGAAATCCGTTATGGATACAACTACCGCCGTGAAGGCAGCGGAAGGGTTATGTCGGACTCGCACCGACTAAACTCCACGGTGTTGCTCCTGGTCGCTAAGTAGTGAGTGCACGTGATATGTACTTAGCGAGATACCTAGTCGATGACAGTGATATTTTCGTATCAAAAAACAGAATAGCTCAGCCTTCACGAAAACTTTCTATTGAGTAGAAGTCCTATCGAACTACGATTTCGGATTACGTGAATACCACATTGTGCGCTTTCACTTTGGACGATAACGGTAACGACACGATATCGTCGGACTAGTAGTTTGATACAATTACTACTGAACGCTTTCACAGTGTCGTTGTAGTCAAGTATCGGCGGACGATATCGTCGGACTAGTAGTTTGATACAATTACTACTGAACGCTTTCACAGTGTCGTTGTAGTCAAGTATCGGCGGACGATATCGTCGGACTAGTAGTTTGATACAATTACTACTGAACGCTTTCACACTGTGTCGTTGTAGTCAAGTATCGGCGGACGATATCGTGGCAGTGGGAAAGCGCCCATGGGGCGAGGATTTCGATGGGATGACTTTAATCATACAACGACATTTCAAACGCTTGTTTAACGTGAATCGGGACAGGTCCTGGCGGGGTAGGCCGGGTAGGCAGTGGTTACTCTCACTTGTCATAAAAGATGATTAAGTGCCAACATGACAGACGGTGAGTCCATCGCAGTCTCAGGCACTATACGTGTTCGTGAATTTTTAAAAAATTGGTGTAATTACTAGGACACGTTAAGGTACTCTTATATTTTCAGTTAGAATCGAAGTGTTATGTCAATTTAGGCAGCTGTCAATCGTTTGGAAGAAAAACAATTAAATAGTTTTGTGTGATACGTACAAATGATTTTTTTTTTGTTGTTCATAAGTGGGTTTTAAAAGCAATCAGTGTGTTAAGAGGTTATTTTCAATCGAAATTAAGTAAAGTGAATTGAAAATTAATCGCGCTTATTCCAACGTAAAATACGTGTGTGCGTGATATTATTTTTAAATTCACATCTGTTTTTCCTCACTTATATTACATTAAATTTTAAGCTCACTTGCATATATCGACATTTATATCGACATGAGTAACTTAATCTGCCGGGTTCGGAAGGTTGCTTTTACTGAGAAGAACCTGAAATCTGGAAGATACTTCGGAATTATTTTTATTGCATACATGACATAAACATTTAAGTAAAACAAAGACGACTTTATTTTAATACAAAAAAGAGATTGCAATTTTTTTTTTTTAATATTTTTTTGGAATTTTTTTGACTTTTTCGTTTTTTTTTGGGTCAAAAAAAATGTACGTATCATTCAAAACAGAGGTGGAACCTCAATAATATACATTATATATTAAAATTGACAAAAACAAGTAAGTAGATAGACAAAAACATTAATCAACATAATATAAAAATAATTCTAGATAAGTAAACAAAATGAACGCATTACGCCTATATTGCTTCTCGTAGTGTTAAAATAAGCTGAAATATACTTGTAACCTTATCGTTAAATAACTATATTAATGAGCTAGTTATAACTGACTTTCAAATTGGATAAAGCACGTCTATTTATCAATAATGCGACGTCAAATGCCTTTCTAAGAAATGCCGATCTTCCTTCTAAGATAATGCAAGATAAGTCTAATATAATGGCTTGATCGTCTCCTTAGATTAAGGTATACTTAAATGATTAATCCGTATAAAAACGGATTAATCATGGTTAGCTAGGTGAAATTTGCAAAAAATAGCGTATTATGATTATTACTATATACAAAAAATGTTAAGATAGAAATTACGTGTTAGATAGGCTATATCAATTTGTGTGTTTTTTTTTGTCCTTTAGTTTTTTTTTTTATTCCATAAATTAAGGTCTATGATAATTATGTTAGGTCCCAATGAAAAACACCAAATATTTTATAAATCCTTAAGGGAGTTCATTAATATGTAGATTTCAAAGTATATACATGTAACCTATAATATTACGATATATATGACGGTAACCTCGAAAATATTTTTTAATTAGAAAAAAAAATTGGAATGCCTTATGGTTAAATTTTTTTGTTGTGTCATAATGTCACAGTGGAGAAATGTGGTACGTTATTCAAAATCAGTATACCAAACACGTGAGCAGTAGAGTCACAGTACACATATAAGATTACTAAGCAGTATGGAAACTCATCTCCCTGGCCTTAATCCCATGTATTTGGGGTCAGCACTTGATTCAACCCGATGTGGCTGATCACCTGATTTTTATACGAAGCGACTGCCATCTGACCTTCGTAACCCCTTTTTTCGAGGAAAATCGGCAATCTGGGTTAAACCAGTTGTCAGATTTTCTCAGGACTCTGACTGACCTGTAACGATTGCCAAAAAGATGTTAAATTGGCAACCGGGACCGACGGCTTAACGTGCTCTCCGAGGCACGGAGGGAACTCGGGCGGTCACCCATCTACTGACTAGGCGTATGGTTGCTTAACTTTGCTGATCGCATCATATGCGCAATAGCAACAGTGCCACGAGCCCCTCTGCAGTATGGAAACTGCCTATTTTTTTAATTATTACTTATACTTCTTTGGGGAGTTAGGGTTGACAAAGTAAAGCAGATTTGTCGTTTTGACATTTACATCTGCCACGACCTGACTCGCTACTGACAGCACTACTGGGGCCTGTAGACAAAGTAACATTATCCCCACGCTTCGCTAGTAGAAACGATACAAAATTCACGGGAATGACATATGTCACGTGACTGATTTATGTCATTGCCATACTTGTATCGTTTCTATTAGCGCAAGCGCGAGAGAATGTTACTTTGTCTAGGGCTACTGGGGCGCTTAGAATCTCGTAAATGCGAGTGTTGGTGTGAGTGCCGTTTCGAAAGATTATTTCCTAGTACACATACTGCTAGTAAGCTTAAATGTATACTTGACCGTCTACACCAAACTGTGTTAAATTTACATAATATTATTGAAAAATAGTAATATTTAATTCTATTGTTGATTGTACGAACTAAAAGCACACTGTATAAGCACAGTATATATATATATAAGTTTACTAAGCAGTATGGAATCTAGACCAAAATATTTGGATAAGAACGTTTGCTCCAATCTAAAGTTTTTAAAATTTAATCCTTTGACAGTAACAAAGTAATGTCGATAAGTTGATTTGAACTTTAGTAAATGCCTCCAAAACACTTAAAATGATGTATACGCTCACAGCCACGATATGGCACCTCTTACTGACGCAAATTCTTAGTATCTCGCATGTGTGATGTCAATTCGAACGCTTTGTTCTTGGATTCCATACTGCTAAGTAACTTACATTTATACTGTGGTACGTTTTGGCATGTTTGATTTTTGACGTATTGATTGACGTCGTTGTCAAAGATGGTCGATTAAGTCAAAGTCAAAGTCAAAAATATCTTTTCGATTAGACTTTTTACAAAGTACTTTCAGATCGTCAGAACGACATAATTATACAGGATTATACATGCTACCGCCGCTATTCATCGGTTGATCAATATTATTACGTACCATTTTCGACGCAAAAAGTGCCAAAATATTAATTTTCTTCGTTTCAAGATGATCTAAGTAATAATATAAACTGTTCTCAAATTGTAACACCAACTATTATACAGATATAGATGAAATGTCTTACCTATATATAATAGAATACAATTCTAAAGTTTATCTCTAAGCAGTTTTGAATTAAATGATCAATGACATTAATTATAACAGAAAAAAGTTGCCTGAAAAAACTTACATAGAATTTAAAAACATTTGAATTTATGGCCATGTGTTTTTTTTAAATACAGGTCTAGGTGTTTGAAAGTGTTTTTTTTCGCAATCATGTTTTTTTCTGAAACGTTATCAATTATAATTGTAACAATTAAATATATTATTTAATTTTGTAATGAAATATAAGTTTAAATATATCATTACAAAATTTAAAAAATATATTAAAAAGCACAGAATAAATCCCAAATGCAAGAACTGTCAAAAGATTCCCGCCTAAAGTGATGTCACTGTCAAAAATGTCACTTATGTCGAATCATTATTTAAAACTGCTGGAGGTATGTAGATTAGAGTTGCGTGTCGTAGTACTAACTAAATGTGTTACTTTCCAATGTCGTAGCCGTGTTCAGTTTTTTTTACAAAATGGTAGTGTTTCCAACATAAAAAATATTTTTTAATTATCTATGTTCAGAGTGCCTAGTGCAATTTTCTAATAAATCTGCGTTTACGTCAACGCAAGAAGCAAAGTAAGAAAAAATTGCAGCTGACTCTAAACTCACATTACTCCGAAACGATTTGTGCAAAATTTTGAGTGTTTTTGAAATCGGCCAACAAAGTTCATACCCCTAAATATTAAGTTGTCTGTCATGACGTATAAGGAGGTCAAAGAGATGGCACTGGACAGAGACTAATGGAAAGAGTTGCGGTAATTTCTCTTACATTCATGATGATGACAAAAGTTAAGGGTGATCCGACCCAAAAAATATATATATGGCAATACCATGAACGATTGCCGGACACAGCCAAGTCGTATATAGCATTGATAATATAAAGAGAGAAGGAACCAACATCTAGAAATAATCAGAAACTTGTTTTGAAACAGATTTGTAGCAAAAGAAATAGATTTGTAAACAAATATAATTAAATAATGTTAAAACTAAAAGTACCTACAGCTTTTGAAATTTGAACCAACTTCGGACATAATGTTTATGATTCGAACAGGAATGGACGCTTGCACATTGGACGATAACGACACGATATCGTCGGACTAGTAGTTTGATACAATTACTACTGAACGCTTTCACACTGTGTCGTTGTAGTCAAGTATCGGTGGACGATATCGTCGGACTAGTAGTTTGATACAATTACTACTGAACGCTTTCACACTGTGTCGTTGTAGTCAAGTATCGGCGGACGATATCGTCGGACTAGTAGTTTGATACAATTACTACTGAACGCTTTCACACTGTGTCGTTATAGTCAAGTATCGGCGGACGATATCGTCGGACTAGTAGTTTGATACAATTACTACTGAACGCATTCACACTGTGTCGTTGTAGTCAAGTATCGCGGACGATATCGTGGCAGTGGGAAAGCACCCAATGGCGTTAACATGACGCCATTTTGTTTAAAAATCTGGGCACGATTTGTAAGTAGCCGTTTCATTTAATTTTTAGATCATGCTAGAATTTTGATGTGTAGTTGTGTACAATGTTCCCAGAAAGAGGCTACATGCTTAGAAATATTGTTTTGGACACAAATAATAAGAATTAAATATATATACCTATTTAAGACGATATTTTTTGAATCTTATAAATGTGGATGTATAATCCATAGGATTGTATTTTTTTTTTAATCTTTGCGTGAAGGCTGCATGAGTTAGCAGTTCAGTGGACTGGCGAGAGATGGCGGTAGTGTTTTACGTTTAAAAAAAATAAAGATTGCCAACTCATGTGGGCTTGAACCTTTTTGAACTTCTTATTTATGTGTGTCGGTTTTAAATGTTGTTTTTATTTTAAATATTAGCATTATCGTGATACTAAGGTGTCAGTTTGAAATAATAATCGACATTGGTAAATAATTACGTGCAAAGCACGGCCATATTTGTACGGATTCCGTCATGAATTAAGAACGCTCTAAATTTTTTCATTCAATCATTTTATGAGGCTGTCACTTTCTGGCGCAATAAAGACAGACAGAGACACTCAAATATAGTAGTTTTTTTTTTAAGGACTTGAAATTAAATCAAATATTTTTAATTTGGGCAAAACAAAGTTACTTGATTGATAAATGTCAAAGCTCCGTCTCAAGGCCTTTTTTGCTTATTTATTGGTAAACGCCCGTCAAGGGTTATGGTTTTTCATACCGTAATATTTTTTTAACTACATCATAATGTACAATGACGAATTCGATACTTACTTACATATAAAAAATATACCACCAAAACTTGACGATGGATTAAAAATTTTTTTTTCAATTATTACGAAATGTCGATTCTTATTTCAAATTTATGAAAATACAGCAATAATAATTGTGCAATAGATGTAGTTTGAAACAAAGTCTTTTGATTTGAAGTACTGCTAGCTCATTTTTAAAAAGATAAAAGTCAACTTTTATCTTCCTTTGTTTTGTGTGTTATGATGAGAAAATGTGAAAAATATCGTATTTAATCTCGCACTGTAATTATTTTACCCTGTTTTCTACCGTCCATGGATGTTGTAGTAGATTTTAAGTTTTTTTTGGAGCTCAATTTTTTTTTGACATCTGTCAAAGTTTTTTTTTCGACGCACAGTATATTTAGTGGAACCTGAGCTTTTGATTTAAAACTGAAGTGATTTTTGCGACCTTACGCTATCGTGTGACCATTGAAAGTTAGTGATTTTTCCCCCGTTTTTATAATATTTATATTGAAAATGTGATCTATACTTACCTATACTCTTGGCTAAGGAGTTAATAATTCCCCTGAAAGTTTTAAACTTTTTAAGTTATTACAGCCCCACCGTTTTTTTATTAAAAATTAAGTTAAAGCGGATAAATTATAGTCAAAAGTAGGTTTTTAAATAGTCTAAGCCTAATATAAGTCTTGACTCTTGTTGTTTTCAATCTGTTTTCGTTAAAATCTTTTTTGTTATTCGATTGTTTATGTGGTTTTTGTGGAGAAAATACTTTTTAAAGATCTCTAATCTAGTCAAAAGCATATTTCTGACTGAGGTATGAATTTTCATACATATATATGTACATTTGTACAAAAATGTATTTTTTCGACAAACCACACCTGTTGAAACAAAATCTGTTACGTTTTGCTGTTTTTCTGTTTAACTAACATTAGCGTAAACGATATGTACCTATCTATCGTAGAGAATAATATAGTTACATACATATGAAGCTAGAATATAAGGATATAATGAGGCAAATAAAAAGATATTAAAATAATTTTTTACAGTGTTTTATTTATTATTATTTTATATTCACCCTTTTTGTTATGGTAATACCTGCTCCCTATTTGCATCAGACTTCAGAGATAGTGTCAAAGTGACGTGGCGGGAAAATGTTTGTGTGAAATTCTATTGTAATGTTATCTATATCTATACAGATAAATAAAATTGGAGTGTCTATTTGTAACAGCTTTTCAATAAATGCATATGAAAGTATACACGCTACTGACACAAAAAACCAAGTTTTAATTTTTTTCTCTGTCTGTCTGCCTGTTTGTTCCGGGTAATCTCTGAAACGGCTGGACGGATTTTAGCGGGACTTTCACTGGTAGGTAGCTGATGTTTCAAGGAGTAACTTAGGCTACTTTTATTTATTAAAAATATTAGGGTTATACAATAAATATAAAACTAAATCTACGCGGGTTAAACCGCAGGGCACAGCTAGTTGTGAATAAATATTGAGCTCACGCCTGTATTCCCTCGGGTGTAGGCAGAGGTGCTGTAATAACAACACACACTTTTCACACAAGATTAAGTGCCAACGTGTCAGTGAGTCCATCGCCGTCTCAGCCACTATACATACGTGTTTGAATTACTTCTCAGACATATGCAGGTTTCCTCACTATGTTTTCCTTCACAGTGTGAAGTTCCTGCATGTAAGTTTTATCAGAAGAACTCGGGTTAGTAATAATAGTCTTTTTAATAAAACATTTATTTACGTATAAATATACTATATTAAATACTTATATTTACACAATATAGGAACAATATTCCTTACATTTGTTATTAATTAACTACAAGGCATTTTATTAGGCAGTGCAGATACACAATCAACTAGTAGGATAAGTATTTACAGGTTAACCATTTATACAGGGTGTCGGAGAAAAAGGAACAGTTGTCTTCTAGAAGTTGTAGGTTTTTATGAATATATCACTATGTTGAAGTCGTAAAATATCTAGCTCCAACGATAACGTAGTTATAGGCTATGGTTGCTAAGGGCCGAAGAGCTCGCGGCCTTAAGCGATTGAATGAACGCGCGCCCGCGTTTACCTACATTACGTACGCGGTCATTGAACTTGTTAAATTAAGGAGAAGGGTAATGGTTTCGAAAAATGGTTTTATGGGATTATTTCAGGATTAATTAGAAGGAGAAAAAAAATAAAAACGTAGTTAGATTTCATGTGCATAACTCTACGTTACAGCTGATTTTTATGCGAAAATAAGGTATTGATATGGTCAACTTTGAACATCAATTACTCGAAAACGGAAGAAAATATTTTTGTCATAATAATTTTAATTGCTTCCTAAAATTATACCCTATCACATATTTTAAGAGCTGTCCCGATTTCCCCGACACCTGTATATTTTGACACGTTCGACCGTCGTCGCTTGACCTTGCGTTTTGTTTCGTATGGACACGTAAAACTTCCTACACTCACCGCTTGGGGCGCTTTTAACGTTCCCATACAACATGAGGAAAATACGTAGGCACATAAGTAATTACGACAATCTTAAAGAAATTCGTTATAATATTAGCTAAGACCCGCGTCTAGTTATTTTCATCGGTGACCCGAGAAAATAATTTTATTTATATAAAGGTAGCCTAAGTTACTCCTTGTAACATTATCAGATATATATTATTGAACAAACAGACAGACAGAGATGTTGCGGCCGGGCTACGCACGAGGACTGAGACGTGCGGGGACGGGGGGACATGCAGAGAGACCGGCGCCGGCGCAGCGGGCCCACCACCGACACTCGCTTTCGGACTCCGCCCGCGACGGACGATACCTCTCCCTTATAATTTTGTTTGGCGAAATAGAACCAGTTGCATACTAAATACAGTCCACTTTTATTTTATACCTCTAACACTCGTCAGATTATTAACAGAGACAAAGAAAAAAAAATCGTTATTTTATGCGAGTAGCTTTTCACTAAAAGTCTCATCTGCATTTTGTGGAAAGCTGTTAATTTGAAATTACAGACACTAATTTTATTTATCTTTATAGATGTATAGATAAGGCTAATTTCTGTAAAAAAAATCAGGCACATCCTAGGGTTGGAATTTTGAAAAACTTTTGTCTTTAAAATTATAGAATACTAGCTGTGCCCCGCGGTTTCACCCGCGTAGATTTAGTTTCATCCTAATGGTCGCGGAAACCTAATATTTTTAATAAATAAAAGGTAGCCTATGTCCTTTCTCAGGGTCTAAAGATTGTCTGTGCCAAATTTCATCAAAATCGGTTGAGAGGTTTAAGCGGGAAAGCGTAACAGACAGACAGAGTTACTTTCGCATTTATAATATTAAGTAGGGATTAAAACGGACAGCTCAAACGAGATTTTGAATAAAAATCTATATTTTTTTTCTTCTCGAAGGCGACTATAAATTCTTTCATCTATAAGTACTTGTCGTATTACTTACGAAACCCTTATACAATTTACGTATTTGAAACTAATTATAAGCTAACCAATTCCATTTTAACTTAAATAATAATAATGATCTCCTACCGAGGAGCTCGTGGCACAGTTGCTATTGCGCATATCATTCGATCAGCGAAGTTAAGCAACCCTAGCCCTAGCCAGTAATTGGATGGGTGACCGCCCGAGTTCCCTCCGTGCCTCGGAGAGCACGTTAAGCCGTCGGTCCCGGTTGACAATTTATCATCTTTGGCAATCGCTATAGGTCAGTCAGAGGCCTCAAATAGTCTGACAACTGGTTTAACCCAGATCACTGATTTTCCTCGTTAAAGGGGTTGCGAAGGTCAGATGGCAGTAGCTCCGTATAAAAATCAGGTGATAAGCCACATCGGGTTGAATCAAGTGCCGACCACATACATGGGATAAGGCCAGGGAGATGATGATATGGTACACGAAGTACCAGGCGCACATAACGGACAAGGAGTTAATAAGTTGATTGTGACTAACATGGAGCCACATCGGGTTGAATCAGTGCCGACCCCAACAATGTATGGGATAAGGCCAGGGAGATGATGATATGGTACACGAAGTACCAGGCGCACATAACGGACAAGGAGTTAATAAGTTGATTGTGACTAACATGGAGCCACATCGGGTTGAATCAAGTGCCGACCCCAACAATGTATGGGATAAGGCCAGGGAGATGATGATATGGTACACGAAGTACCAGGCGCACATAACGGACAAGGAGTTAATAAGTTGATTGTGACTAACATGGAGCCACATCGGGTTGAATCAAGTGCCGACCCCAACAATGTATGGGATAAGGCCAGGGAGATGATGATATGGTACACGAAGTACTAGGCGCACATAACGGACAAGGAGTTAATAAGTTGATTGTGACTAACATGGACCCACATCGGGTTGAATCAAGTGCCGACCCCAACAATGTATGGGATAAGGCCAGGGAGATGATGATATGGTACACGAAGTACCAGGCGCACATAACGGACAAGGAGTTAATAAGTTGATTGTGACTAACATGGAGCCACATCGGGTTGAATCAAGTGCCGACCCCAACAATGTATGGGATAAGGCCAGGGAGATGATGATATGGTACACGAAGTACCAGGCGCACATAACGGACAAGGAGTTAATAAGTTGATTGTGACTAACATGGAGCCACATCGGGTTGAATCAAGTGCCGACCCCATACATGGGATAAGGCCAGGGAGATGATGAATGTTCTCCTACCGAATTTCGGTTACGGCGGTTAATCTCAACGAGGATCAGCCATGTACGCAGGAGATATTATAGTGCACAAGTGTGCGCAAACACAGGTGTACTCTTTATTCCCTCACTCTCATAGTGGGATGGGAGGCAATCCGACACGACCGGAGAGAGATCACGCGTAGGACCAACGGTGCAACGTGCGCCCCGAGGCACGGGGGTGGAAACACCGCCAACTTCCAAACTACGGGCATTTTATTGTGAATTGACAGAAAACCCAATATCTGTAAATGAGCCCGGGACCTCATGATCGGCAGGCGAACCTACTAACCACTAGACCAACGAGGCAGTTCACTTAAATTAAATATTAGATATGCAAAGGTAAAAATAATGCTGCCTTCAGATAAAAAAATGGCTAAACATATCACTTGTTTTACAGCTGCTTACAAATCATTAACATTATCGTTCCATCCAATTTGACGTACTTATTTAGTACCAATCTAGAGCTATACAGTATATACAGATAAATAAAATTAAAGTGTCTGTTTGTAATTCCAAAATAACAGCTCTTCACTAAATGCATATGAAAGTATACACGCTACTGACACTAAAAACGCAAGTTTTAAATTCTTTCTCTGTTTGTTTGTTCCGGGTAATCTCTGAAACGGCTGGACCGATTTTAACGGGACTTTCACTGGCAGGTAGCTGATTTTTCAAGGAGTAACATAGGCTACTTTTATTTATTAAAAACATAAGGATTTCGTTACAATAAAGATGAAACTAAATCGTCGTAGTCCCGTTAAAATCGGTCCAGCCGTTTCAGAGATTACCCGGAACAAACAGACAGACAGACGAACAGAGAAAAAATTTAAGACTTGGTTTTTTAGTGTCAGTAGCGTGTATACTTTCACATGCATTTAGTGAAAAGCTGTTATTTTGGAATTACAAACAGACACTTCAATTTTATTTATCTGTATAGATATATAGACCTTGGGCCCTAATTTGTAATATATTAGCATAAACAATACTCTTTTCCCTTAGATCTATACGTAGCTTCGTCTCTCTGCAGCTGAACTCTCAGTTCTTCGACGTGTTTCATCATGTTAGCATCAGCTGCGCAGTCATCGACGATTTTTTGAAACAATTCATCTGAAAATCATTAATAATAAAGAAAAATTTATGTAATACTAGCTGTGCCCGGCAAACGTTGTATTGCCATATAAATAAATTTAGGGGTGGACTACCCCTAACATTTAGGGGGATGAAAAATAGATGTTGGCCGATTCTCATAGATACCGGATAAGCACAAAAAATTTCATCAAAATCGGTCAAGCCGTTTCGGAGGAGTATGGCAACGAAAACTGTGACACGAGAATTTTATATATTAGACTAGCTGTGCCCCGCGGTTTCACCCGCGTAGATTTAGTTTCATCCTTATTGTCACGGAACCCTAATATTTTTGATAAATAAAAGTAGCCTAAGTTACTCCTTGAAACATCAGCTACCTACCAGTGAAAGTCCCGTTAAAATCCATCCAGCCGTTTCAGAGTTTACCCGGAACAAACAGACAGACAGACAGAGAAAAATTTTAAAACTTGGTTTTTTAGTGTCAGTAGCGTGTATACTTTCATATGCATTTAGTGAAAAACTGTAATTTTGGAATTACAAACAGACACTTCAATTTTATTTATCTGTATAGATTATGATTTCTGATACTTATATAATTATAAAAAAAATATTCTAGTATGTTTAATATTAATATGTGGTTAAAATGTAAGTGCAGTAGCTAAGTAGACAACTAAGTTAATATTGACATGCCCTACAATTGGGTGAAATATGTGATTCTTGTGACCTTTATTACACCTATATCGTACCACATTTCATGTGAATAAGTATTATTTCTATTTCTATTTCTAGAAATTAATTCAAATAATTTTATTCTATGATCTACACCTTTTTAGGCGCACATTTGTATCACAGAGATTATGGTTAGGTACATATCGATTCAAAAAATATAATAAAATATTAAAAAAATTTCACAGGTTGTCGGAAAAAATAGGACAGCTGTTAAAATATGTGATAGGGTATCATTGTAGGAAGCAAATAAAATTATTATGACAAAAATATCTTCTTCCGTTTTCGAGTAATTGACGTTCAAAGTTGACCATATCAAGACCTTATTTTCGCATTAAAAATCAGCTGTAACGTAGAGTTATTCACGTGAAATCTAACTACGTTTTTATTTTTTTTCTCCCACTAATAGTTCTTGAAATAATCCCATAAAACCATTTTTCGAAACCATTACCCTTCTCCTTAATTTAACAAGTTCAATGACCGCGTACGTAATGTAGGTAAACGCGGGCGCGCGTTCATTCAATCGCTTAAGGCCGCGAGCTCTTCGGCCCTTAGCAACCATAGCCTATAACTACGTTATCGTTGGAGCTAGATATTTTACGACTTCAACATAGTGATATATTCATAAAACCCTACAACTTCTAGAAGACAACTGTTCCTTTTTCTCCGACACCTTGTATATTAGTGTGGTAAAGTGTAGTTGTTAGAGGTTACTAAAGGTTCGATGCTTATTGGACGACTAGCTGTGCCCCGCGGTTTCACCCGCGGAGATTTAGTTTCATCCTTATTGTCGTGAAACCCAAATATTTTTAATAATCAAAAGTAGCCTAAGTTACTCATTGAAATATCAGCTACCTGCCAGTGAAAGTCCCGTTAAAATCCGTCCAGCTGTTTCGGAGATTACCCGGAACAAACAGACAGACAGACAGACGGACGGACGGACAGACAGAGAAAAATTGTAAAACTTAGTGTTTTTGTGTCAGTAGCGTGTATACTTTCATATACATTTAGTGAAAAGCTGTTATTTTGGAATTACAAACAGACACTTCAATTTTATTTATCTGTATTGATATGTGGAACATAAGACAAGCATTGTCTTTGATATAAAATCCTTACTAATATTATAAATGCGAAAGTAACTCTGTCTGTCTGTTACGCTTTCCCGCTTAAACCTCTCAACCGATTTTGATGAAATTTGGCACAAACAATCTTTAGACCCTGAGAAAGGACATAGGCTACCTTTTATTGCGAAAAAAGGGATGAAGAGGTTGAAAGTTTGTATGGGATTTCTTAATTTTAAAAGATACAACCATGAAATGGTTCCGCGTCAATAAGGATGAAACCAAATCTACGCGGGTGAAACCGCGGGGGCACAGCTAGTTATATTCTAAAAATGCAAGTGCCGTGGTGGCTTTGGAGTTGGAGTCACCTGCTACGCAAACAACGCAAGTTCGAATCCCAGCGGGGCCTGTACCAATGAGTTTTTCAAAAAACAGTGCAGTGATTTCACACATAGCTTTACGGTGAAGGAAAACATCGTGAGGAAACCTGCATATGTCTGAGAAGTAATTCAAACGTATGTATTGAAATCCTTTTTGAACCGACTTCAAAAACAGGTTATCTTACCAACGTTTTCCCCAGTTTTGCTAGACGTTAAGTAATGTCCGTGCAATCCTTGAGAGTAGGTGGCCACGATATCTTCAGAAACCTCCCGCTGAGCCAACCCCGAGTCCAGCAGATCCTTCTTGGTGCCGCAGAGGTATACTTTACACTCCTGGCAAATTGATAAATATTTTCTAACTCAAATATATCTTTATTTGATTAGACTTTTTACAAAGTACTTTCAAATCGTCAGAATGCCATAATTACACAGTATTATACATGCTACCGCCAGGTTCGGGAGGTTGCTTTTACTGAGAACAACCTGGCAAGAAACTCAGTAATTACTCTTTACAAAAATATTAAAAACTAGCTGTGCCCTGTGATTTTTCTCGCGGAACGCTAAATACTTTTTAAATTAAAAGTAGCCTAAGTTACTCCTCGTAACATCAGCTAACTTCCAGTGAAAGTTCCGTTACAATCTGTCCAGCCGTTTCAGAGATTACCCGGAACAAACAGACAGACAGAGAAAAATTTTAAAACTTGGTTTTTTAGTGTCAGTAGCGTGTATACTTTCATATACATTTAGTGAAAAGCTGTTATTTTGGAATTACAAACAGACACTTCAAATTTATTTATCTGTATATACTTATAAAGATACTAGTGCCCGCGACTCCGTCTGCGCAGGATCTGACTTCCCTATCTCTCGGTATATTTTGGACAATTCACACAATATTTAGAATTTAGTATTATACCTCCTCAACAGTCCTGAGTTCCTGCAGCCAGTGCCTGAGTCGAGTCCATGAGCTGATGCTGGATGGCTCGTAGCATATGATAGCGGCGTGAGCGCCTCGGTAATAGATTCGAGTCATTGCTTCATATCTGTAAAGAAACAGATAATTAGCAAACGTCACGCGGTTTCACCCGCGTAGTTCCCGTTCCCGTGGGAGTACGGGGATAAAATATAACGCCTGCTACGCCAGCAACTCAAGTTCGAATCCCAGCGGGGCCTGTACCGTGCAGTGATTTCACACCACATGCATTACGGTGAAGGAAAACATCGTGAGGAAACCTGCATATGTCTGAGAAGTACTTCAAACACGTATGTATAGTGGCTGAGACGGCAATGGACTCACCATCTGTCACGTTGGCACTTAATCTTGTGTGAAAAGTGTGTTGTTATTACAACACCTCTGCCTACACCCGAGGGGGATACAGGCGTGAGCATATGTATGTAAATTTCGCAATGTGTAAGTCCCATGTAATAGAGGGCGAGCCTATTGCCATTAACCGGCCACTAATACAGACTGCGGGCTATAATAAAATAAGCTTCAGAATTATGTTAAACGGTGGTCTCTGCCTACCCCCACAGGCGTGAGCATATGTATGTTATTACTAGCTGTGCCCTGCGGTTTCACCCGCGTAGTTTTAGTTTTATTCCCGCGTAACCCAATTTTTTTTAAAAATAAAAGTAGCCTAAGTTTACTCCTTGAAACAACACCTACCTGCCAGTGAAAGTCCCGTTAAAATCGGTCCAGCCGTTTCAGAGATTACCCGGAACAAACAGACAGACAGACAGACAGACAGAGAAAAATTTAAAAACTTGGTTTTTCAGTGTCAGTAGCGTGTATACTTTCATATGCATTTAGTGAAAAGCTGTAATTTTGGAATTACAAACAGACACTCCAATTTTATTTATCTGTAGTATAGATGTATAGATGAATAGATATAGATATAGATGTATAGATATTACCTTTCACTCCCAGCCGTGTCCCATATACCAATGTTGTAGTTCTGTCCGTCCGACTCCATAGTTTTAGCACAAAATGCTGCACCCACTGTCTGGAAATAGAAAAAACATTGCCAAGTAAAAAATATCTTCCTTTCACTTCTCTTCTGATTTATGGCTTCTGTGGGGTTGCCACAATTTCGGCAGTGGGTAGAGTAGAACCTTATATGATTAGACTTTTAACAAAGTATGTTAAAATGATATAATTATACATGATTGTACATGCTACAGCCAGTGTTACTTGCCTAAGGTTTCTCAGCGTGGAGCTCGACGATGAGCGTCTGATTCAAACATAGGTAATTGATACATAACACAGGCCTACAAAAAATATTTTTGTTTGGTGCCGCTAATTAGTCTAGGGTATAATTCTTTGCAGGTCAGGAGAAAACATGCGCAAATGATAACCGGTCTAAAGACAATACGTGGTCACATTGATGCTCCTTCTCTTCATGACGAGTTGTGCCGCCTCTACGTGCCAAATAAATACTTGCGCGGCAGAAAGCACAAGTTATTCTGTGTGCCCGCGAGCCGCACAGTCGCTCGGGCCCGCGAGCCGGTCCCGCGCACTCTCTCCGCATTCAACACTTTCCTGGATAATCATCCTGAATGTGATTTGTTTGCGGATGAATGGAAGAATATTTTGTCTGTATGTTTGGAGTTTTGTGAGGAGACTGCATGAAAGTGTTCCTTTTTTTCCCTTTAGTTTAAGTGGCTTCAAGCCGTTCTATAAGGTTAAATAAATAAATAAAATAAAATAAATAAATGTTATAATTTGGTTAATTAGTCTGCAAGACGTTATGGGAAGCTGTCAAATTTGCGAAGCTACGTTTGTACCGATCCAAAGGCGTTAGATAAAACTGGTCCGTATGTATCTTTCAAGAACATAGTAATAAAAGGGTGGAATGAAAAGCTGGTATTTCTGATGGCCCACAGATTAGACTTTTAATGAAATACAATGATTTAATGAATCATTTAGAAGTAGAGGCTTGCAAATCTAATTTTGCTGTTGTAAAAAAATTCTAGTAAATCAGAAGGCCGAAAACTACAAAGAATTTGTTCAAAAGCTCTTAATTAGCTTTAATAATCTTGAATGCAATATGAGCATAAAAGTACACTATCCATATAATCATTTACACAAGTTTCCTGAAAATCTTGGTGCGTATAGATATAGATATATTAATTCTTTTCAAATTATTTACTCTTAGGTAATCTCGAAAACAACACGTAGCATTTAAAAAGTAAGTATGAATTTTTTATTAGGGTACCAAACATACTTGAAATCAGTTTTACTTTTAGCGGCACCAAAATCATTGTAGGCCTGTGTAATACATAGAGGATATGGTTAAATTACATATCTTCAAAACTGACACTCATAGACGTGTGTGACTCTGAGAAACCTTAGTGAATAACGTGCCCATCACAAGTTCAAGGCTTTAAAAATTGTGGGGAGACCGTGTTAGTGCCCGGAGTCTGTATTAGTGGCCGATTAATGGCAATAGGCTCACCCTCTATTACATGGGACTTATAACTGGTGGAATGTGGGTGTAGTACCTCTCCGTGGAATACAGGAATGTATGGAACTGTTGAAACTTGTTATACTGGTTATACTTCCAAATTCATTGAATGAATAATATGAATATGTATGTATAAGGTACATAAAAAAAAAATTTTAAAATTATCTGTCTGTCTGTCTGTTTGTTCTGGCTCATTTCCGAAACGACCAGACCGATTTTAACGGGACTTTCACTGCCAGATAGCTAATATGACAGGGAGTAAGTTAGGCTCATTTTATTTCAAAAAACTACATTAGATGCAGGCCACCCATGTAATTAAGTCTAGGTGAGTGAAACCACAGGGCACAGCTAGTTTTCCAATATATGAGATAAATTCTTACTTAAAATTAATAAGAGATGATAAAATAGTGAAATTACGTAATTCTTTTTTATTTAATTTCAAAAGATTGCATAAGTAAATGAAATTATACTTAAGTAATTGTTTTTATTTAGAAGATAAACCAAACCGCGTGAAACCACAAAGCTCATATACATATCACAAAAAATATTAAAAAAATGTTAATAAAACAAAAATAATAAAATGCTTTGTTACAAAAAGTTATTAAGATTCATAATCGCTTGCACTATCTATCAATTACTCAAACCAATGACTTACTAATAGCATAGGAAAATTTAAACGATTATCGCCATTAAAACTAAATATAAGTTTTAGAGTAAGAAACTTGATATTTACTTACATTTTGGTAAGGAATCTCTGAATTAAACCTACAATTAACAAATCTAAGCACTAAACTAGTTTTTCCTACATGTTCACTCCCTAAAAGCACTATTTTAAAATCGCACCGACTCATTTTTTCTTAAGTAAATTTCGTTTTAAAAATTCACGTGACTTTGGCTAAGGGTAACACAATTCACAGCCTAAATATTTTTAATTATTTAGTGAACCTTATTAATCACATAAAGACACGAATTTAATAAACTTTTAGCAATTAGAGTAAAAAAATTGTGATTGTTTGTTATTGTGTCTTATTTTGTATGTGTGACAAAGGGTTTTTGAAATTGAAATCATTTGACTTTGACAGTTCACTTTGACACTGACATGACCCTATTTTCGCTAAGGTGCGTTCAGAAGATGTACTAAAGTTATCCATAGTATACAATATTTAATTGAATTTTTTTAGGAAATTTTTATGCATTAAAAAATTAATGTAGCCTTAAGCTAGCGCACACACAATATTATTGTTAACTAGCTGTGCCCCGCGGTTTCACACGCGTAGAGCTAATTCCATGGGTATCCTGCGGAACCATTTTTTTTTAAATTAAATGTAGCCTAAGTGACTTCTTGTAACATTAGCTACCTGCCAGTGAAAGTCCCGTTAAAATTGGTCGTTTCGGAGATTACCCGGAACAAACAGACAGACAGACAGAATTTTTTTAAAACTTGGTTATTCAGTTTCAATAGCGTGTATACTATCATATGCATTTAGTGAAAAGCTGTTGTTTTGGAATTACAAACAGACATTTCAATTTTATTTATCTGTATATCTGTATAGATGTACCCTACGTTACTCCTTGTAACATTAGCTACCTGCCAGTGAAAGTCCCGTTAAAATTGGTCTTTTCGAAGATTACCTGGAACAAACAGACAGACAGACAGAATTATTTTAAAACTTGATTTTTCAGTTTCAGTAGCGTGTATACTATCATATGCATTTAGTGCAAAGCTGTTGTTTTGGAATTACAAACAGACATTTCCATTTGATTTATCTGTATATCTATATAGATGTACCCTACGTTACTCCTTGTAACATTAGCTACCTGCCAGTGAAAGTCCTGTTAAAATTGGTCGTTTCGGAGATTACCCGGAACAAACAGACAGACAGACAGAATCTTTTTAAACTTGATTTTTCAGTTTCAGAAGCGTGTATACTATCATATGCATTTAGTGAAAAGCTGTTATTTTAGAAATACAAACAGACACTTCAATTTTATTTATCTGTATAGATATAAAAAAAATAAGGTGCGTAATTTTTTATAGAAATTATTACACAATAAAGTAGGTTCTGCCACGGAGAAATTAAGTGGTTTTTCAAGTAAAGGAAATAAACTGGTTTTGCACAGGTTATCGTACTGAAACCATCATCAATGTGTGTTTTTAATTCAATTAGTGATGTTCTAATTTCATTGGCTGCAAAATATTAAGGCGCGCAAAAGAATGGCTTCTCTAGGGAGTATCATTTTAATTTTATTACTAACTAGCTGTGCCTAGCGATTTCACCCGCGTAGATTTTGCCCGCGGATCCCTTATGTTTTTTAAAAATCTAAGTAGCCTAAGTTACTCCTTGTAACATTAGCTATCCATCAGTGAAAGTCCCGTTAAAATCCGTGCAGCCGTTTCGGAGATTACCCGGAACAAACAGACAGACAGACAGAGGCAAATTTTGGAAATTGGTTTTTCTGTGTCAGTACCGTGTATACTTTCATATGAATTTAGTGAAAAGCTGTTATTTTGGAATTACAAACAGACACTTCAATTTAATTTATCTGTATATATAGATAATAAAAAGCACTGGAAAAACCATAGTAGTATAAGGTCCGATAAAACCCAGTTATGCCCAAAATATTATATTCAGGGTGGGGCCCGTCATTATATTTTTTTTTGATTTTTGTTTCTATTACTCCCGAGAGAGAACCGACTCAAGACATTCTAACGGTATTCAGCGCACGCGTTTAAGTAGGTAACCGTGCCTGCATATACCTACAGCACAAAGTAAATATTATTATATTCACGCATGACTCACACATTCACACAACAAATCTACATAAAATAAACAAAAGTAGCCTAAGTTACTCCTTGAAACATCAGCTACCCGCCAGTGAAAGTCCCGTTAAAATCCGTCCAGCCGTTTCAGAGATTACCCGGAACAAACAGACAGACAGACAGATTATAAAATAAAATAAAACTTGGTTTTTCTGTGTCAATAGCGTGTATACTATCATGTGCATTTAGTGAAAAGCTGTTTTTTGGAGTTACAAATACACTTAAATTTTATTTATTTGTATGTATAGATAAATTCAATTGGGCACAAAATATTCATGTAAGAAAAAAAATTGACACTAGAATCAATTTAAAAAAAAGGATTAAAAAAAAAGGAAAAAAAAAATTGTTGAATTTGTTCACTGCGTGTATAATAGAGCTCTCAAAAAGTGAGTTTTAATAGCTGAGCGACGAGCAAATGAATGCAGAAATAATGGTTTTCGACGCAATTTACTGTTAGAAATTGATTAAAGGTAGCCTCAGTAAGTACAGCTACAAGGTGAACCAACAAAAGCCGTGGTAACCTCGTTGTCGAGACAGTATGTACCGATAACACGGGCGATAACGAAACACGTCAAATAATAATAATGCCAACTCGACGATCGACGCTCACTCAACCTACCTATATCTGTCGCTTTTCAACACTGCCCGATTCTAGTCCCACACCCAGTTCAATGTTGTACTACTCTCGCTGTATCACCTAAATAGCGATAACAATAAAAAAATACAAAAATATTTTTGGTTGCTACAAAAAAAATATAGAAACTTTTTAGTGACAGATTTTTATTTTTTTTACCCTTTGTTTTCAATTTCGTCGTTTCGATTAGAACACGACTGAATTGAGAAGTTTTTTATAAAGTGACAGGTGGTTGTCAGGCATATGTTTTTGTTCCGTTTCACTCAATAATATTGTATTTTTCAGAAATGATTAAAATGGTTAAGGTATTATTTCAAGCCAAATTTGTCACTGAAATGCTACATAATTACATAAATACAGTAAATTTAATTTATGCAGTGTAATTTTATGGGATTCGTTATCATTCATTGAAATAATGAATTTTGACTTAAATTTTAAATATATTTTTCATATGTTTGCTACTATGAAGAAATCACAAACAATAAAATTGAACTCAGAGATAATCATACAGTAAAATTAACGGTTATAAGGTTGGCTGGTAAAAAATGCCATAGCATTAATTCCACCCGTGTACTTTGTGAATAAATTTTTAAATAAATAAACACTATTCATGCAAGATTAGGAAAAATGGAACGTAACCATCGTGACAGCATCAATTAGCTGTATTATACTCAGTGTTGCTAATACAAAAATATTGTTGTCTTTTTTCCACTTTTCGTAGGCAGTAGCGAGACACAAAACCACTGCAAATGGACGTCGCGTTAGTACTTAGCTTATTCGCGTATTTTGTTTATATCTACGACAATCGGCGTCCAAAACTTTTGTAATCACTTTTAAATACGTTTCCATAGCACAATTATGTAGTGCGCGCATTTAATAAGCTAGCAAATCGTGTGTGTTCATGTTTAGTAAAGGGGTATCTTTTTCACCATTTGGTTGCAAATTGATTTCGTTTACTCGGAAATTCTCTGTGTAGTTTACTTTGGAATACAGTTTTGTAAATTTTATTGAAGCCTCTATTTTATTCCGTTCTTTCGTTGTTATAATAAAGTTTACGTAAGAGTTGTTATAGTGTAAGTTTATTTAATATCATAAGTGTTTTAACTTTGGTTTTTCAAAATGGATTCTTTATAAATAGGTAAGTTCGCTTTATGTTACGACATTTCTCATTACGTGAACTCTACAGCTTTACTTTGAGTTAAATGTGTTCTGTTGGACAATGAATCCCATTGTTATAGCTAAAATCCTGGTTGAATGTAAATATTGAAGGAAAGAAAAAACATTTTGTCAATGGTCAATGAGATTTTTTTTTTACTAATAAGTTTTTTTTAAATTTATTGTAAGGAATTTTTCACATAAATCATTGCCATAATCAATAGTTATTTTATTCTGACCAGTATCAGTAACTTAATAATTAACAATTATGTGAAGGCAATATACAATGTTAGTTCCACTATGGTTTTAGCTTAAATATCTATACATCTTCTATAAATAAAATTGAAGTGTCTGTTTGTAATTTCAAAATTTACAGTTTTTAACTAAATGCACGCTACTAACACTAAAAAAACAATTTTGTCTGTCTGTTTGTTCCGGGTAATCTCTGAAACGCGTGGATGGATTTTAACAGGACTTTCACTGGCAGGTAGCTGATGTTTCAAAGAGTAACTTAAGCTACTTTTATTTATCAATAATATTAGGGTTCCGCAACAATAAGGATGAAACTAAATCTATGCGGGTGAACCCGCAGGGCACAGCTAGTTATGAAATATATAAATAAAATAATATTTAATAAACAAAACAACATAACATCTTTATCTATACAGATAAATAGTATTCAAGTGTCTGTTTGTAACTCTGAAATAACAGCATTTTACTAAATTCATATGAAAGTATTGAATATAAAAAAAAAAATTCTCTGTCTGTTTGTTTGTTCCGGCTTATCTAATTAAGTGAGGCTTTCATTGGCATATAGCTAATGTTACAACGAGATTGGACAAGGTAAGGAATGAGTTTATAAGGGGAAGTCTGAAAGTAGCACCAGTGACTGACAAGTTGAAGAATAAACATTTGTCGTGGTATGGACATGTTATGCGGAGGGACGAGGATAATGTTGCCAAAAGAGTTTTGTTTATGAATGTGGATGGTTACAAGGGGAAAGGAAGACCTAAGAAACGATGGATGGATTGTGTGAAAGATGATATGACTAGAATGGGAGTGAATACAGATATGACGGCTGATAGAGAGGAATGGAAGAGAAGAACACATTGCACCGACCACAAATAACATGGGATAAGGACAGGAGGATTATGATGATATGGCTAAGGGAGTGAATACAGATATGACGGCTGATAGAGAGGAATGGAAGAGAAGAACACATTGCACCAACCACAAATAACATGGGATAAGGACAGGAGGATTATGATGGCTAATGTTACAAGGAGTTAATTAGGCTACTTTTATTAATAAATACTCTTCTATCACATTGTCCCCTTTTCTACATAACTGACACATTTCAACAAAATATCTATACATGTAAAATTTTATGCACAGCTAGTATGTACATATAAAGGCACAACCCGAGCTTCTGGTCATGGAGTCCAGGGGTGTATGGGTTTATGGATAAAAACCTATATTATATTTTAATTATAGGATAGCAAAAAGAACACCTTAAAATAATCAAAACATAATATCACGCCATCCCAATAAGGTGCCCGAAGGTGTAGGCAGAGGTGTTGTAATAACAACACCCACATTTCACCCAATACAAGTGTGTGACAGATGGTGAGTCCATCGCCATCTCAGCCACTATACATACGTGTTTGAATTACTTCTCAGACATATGTACACCGTAAAGCATGTGGTGTGAAATCACTGCACATAAGTTTTTAGAAAAACTCATTGGTACAGGCCCGCTGGGATTCGAACTTGCGTCGCTTACCATATTCGTGTACCATATCATCATCTCCCTGGCCTTATCCCATACATTGTTGGGGTCGGCATTTGATTCAACCCGATTTGGCTGATCACCTGATTTTTATACGAAGCGACTGCCATCTGACCTTCGTAACCCCTTTTTCGAGGAAAACCGGCAATCTGGGTTAAACCAGTTGTCAGACTTTCTTAGGCCTCTGACTGACCTGTAACGATTGCCAAAGATGATCAATTGTCAACCGGGACCGACGGCTTTACGTGCTCTCCGAGGCACGGAGGGAACTCGGGCGGTCACCAATCCAACTACTGGCTAGGCGTATGGTTGCTTAAATTCGCTGATCGAATGATATGCGCAATAGCAACTGTGCCACGAGCTCCTCTCTTGTTAAGATCTTAATATTAAAATTTCAGAGTAAATATAAGCAGCGATGGCCTTATGCGAGAGTCAGCTGGACTCGGCCCTGCCTCAGCTGAAGAGGGAGGTGTCTTCCAGCAGCGAGGGGAGCCAGGCGTCTCCGGAGAAGAAATCTAAGGTGGAACACAATGGGGACATTTACGGGCTCAATAATGGTGAGGTATTTTCTTATTGTTTTCCGTGTGTTTGGATGGACACAGAAAACTGAATTTATTGATTTATATTAATTAAAATAAAACAACTATATCTATATAGTCTATACAGATAAATAAAATTGAAGTGTCTGTTTGTAATTCTAAAATGACAGCTTTTCACTAAATGTATATATAGATATTAAAATACCAGTTTTAAAAAAAATCTCTGTCTGTCTGTCTGTTCCAAGTAATCTCATAAACGGTTGGTCCGATTTTAACGGGACTTACACTGGCAGATAGCTAATGAACAAGGAGTAACTTAGGCTTACTTTTATTTTTAAAGTTTTATACAGATAAATAAAATTGAAGTGTCTGTTTGTAACTGCAAAATAACAGTTTTTCACTAAATGCATATGAAAGTATACATGCTACTGACACTAAAAAACCAAGTTTTAAAATTTTTCTCTGTCTGTCTGTCTGTCTGTTTGTTCCGGGTAATCTCTGAAACGGCTGGACGGATTTTAACGGGACTTTCACTGGCAGGTAGTTGATGTTTCAAGGAGTAACTTAGGCTACTTTTATTTATCAATAATATTAGGGTTCCGCGACAATAAGGATAAAACTAAATCTATGCGGGTGAAACCGCGGGGCACAGCTAGTTTTTATATAATTTTGTATAATTATCGTTTCACCCCCAGGTCCTGTCGGATTACCCCTGAGCGTTGACTTTCGCTCCCCAGTGTCTCACTTCGTACCCCCAGAGCTTTACGCAGCGAGGCGAAAGACTGAACCGATTGATACACGTGAGTTATGCTATGTAATTGTGCTTCCATTACGTTTTGGACCCACTTGACTGTTCAATCTTTATATATAAAAATGAATCCCCATTTCCCTTGGTCACGGCATCACGCGTAAACGGCTGGATGGATTTTAACGGGACTTTCACTGGCTGATAGCTGATGTTTCAAGGAGTAACTTAGGCTACTTTTATTTACTAAACATATTAGGGTTCCGCGACAATAAGGATGAAACTAAATCTATGTGGGTGTAACAGACAGTAAGAAAAAGTTTGAAAATTTTTCGGGTCAAGTGGGTCCAAAATCTTACCTGCATATTTGTCGTGTTTTTCATTTGCAACCATCGCCTGCATCATCTTTAGTAGTTAGTTTATCCGTCTGTATGTCACAATGCTTGAATTTGTTGATGAAAGTCGGCAGATTGATAGCTTACTCCAGGAAGACTCCAAGTATAGGTTTGTCACGATCGAATGTTGTCGCTTGACTATGCGATTCACCTACACTAATATTACAAAGTGGAAAGATTTGATTGTTTGTTTGCATTGAATAGGCTCCGAAACTACTTGACCGATCTTGACAAATCTTTCTGGAATCTATATCTATATCTATACATCTATACAGATAAATAAAATTGAAGTGTCTGTTTGTAATTCCAAAATAACAGCTTTTCACTAAATGCATATGAAAGTATACACGCTGACACTGAAAAACCAAATTTAAATCTTTTCTCTGTCTGTCTGTCTGTTTGTTCCGGGTAATCTCTTAAACGGCTAGACCGATTTTAACGGGACTTTCACTGGCAGGTAGCTGAGTTTTCAAGGAGTAACTTAGGCTACTTTTATTTATTAAAAATATTAGGGGTCCGCGACAATAAGGATGTAACTAAATCTACGCGGGTCACAACCGCAGGGCACAGCTGGGTAATAAAATTAAAATGCCTAATTTTTTTTTTTAATACCTGAGTTTTAAGAGTTTTGTTTTACAAAAATTTGTTTTTTATTTCACATAGTATATGAACTAACTAACCACCAGCCGATTCTCTGTGGCAGTGATTTTGTTACCTTCCAGTTGATACAATAAAGTTTACATACAATGCCAGTCTAAGTGAGGCTGGCATATAAAAATGGTTGTATTGGTGATGGTATCGCCATCGGGCCTTTAGTGACCGCCAAGTCTCAAATGGTGAAGTGGGTGAAACCGCGTGGCGTCCGCTAGTTATATATATATTTTTTAACGTGATTTTGTTTAATTATTCAATTGATACAAGCATATGACAGTCTTAGTGACGCTGGCATATAAAAATGGTTCTTCAATTGGTGATGGTATCAATCGCCATCAGGCCGTTAGTGACCGCCAAGTCTCAAATGGTGAAGTGGGTGAAACCGCGTGGCGTCCGCTAGTTATTTATATATTTTTTAACGTGATTTTGTTTAATTATTCAATTGATACAAGCATATGACAGTCTTAGTGACGCTGGTATGTAAAATGGTTGTATTGGTGATGGTGTCGCCATCGGGCCGTTTGTGACCGCCAAGTCTCAAATGGTGAAGTGTAATTTCCAGCGGTATCACCGTCGACCCCCCAGCCTGTTAAGCGTAAACGCGGAAGGCCCAGGGTAGACAAAACCAGTCCAGAGTACCTCGCCAACCTAGCTGCCAGGAAACAAGCCAGGGAAATGGGTCAGTACATTAATAATATACATTTAGGACAGGTGTGGAAAAAAAATCATGTAATAAAATGTCATCCAAGCTAATTTGCACACTAACAAATTGTTTGTTCCCGAGGCGTACACTAATAAGTTCTTAGATGTAATTTGCACACTAACACAGTGTTTATACACATTTTGCACACTAAAAAAGTGCTGAAAGTACATATTTGCATACTAATAAAGTGATTATAAATCATTTTGTTCACCAATACGGTGTTTATAGCCGATTTGCACACTAACAAAGTTCTATGGAATTTGCACACTAACACAGTGTTAATACACATTTTGCACACTAATATGGTGTCCATAACAGGTTTGCACACTAATAAAATAATTATAAGTTTGCACACTAAAAAGTGTTCTAACAACGCACTAACACAAGTGTTCAAAAAAATTCATCGAAGCTAATATGCACACTAACAAAGTGTTTGCAGCCGATGTGCACACGACGTGAATATTAAAAAAGTGTTTATAAGCGTTTTGCACACTAAAGAAAGTGCTGATAGCCGATTTGTACACAAATAAATTGTTTATATCCGATTTGCACACTAAAAAAGTGCCAATAATAGTTTTGCACACTAAAGAAGTGCCAATAATAGATTTGCACACTAAAAAAGTGCCAATAACAGATTTGCACACTAAAAAGTGCCAATAACAGATTCGCACACTAATAAAGTGCCAATAACCGATTTGCACACAAATAAAGTGTGTATACGTTATTTGCTCATTAACATTGTTTATACGCGATTTGCACACACAAAAATGTGTTTATAAGTTTGCACATTTATAAAATAACAATAATATAATCACACTAGTATCATTGTAAACGTAGACGGCCCATCAAAACCTGAGTAACACCTGATTCTATTCAATATAAACAACAAAAATAAAGAGCCGTGGTGGCCTTGGGGTTCGAGCAGTCACCTGCTATACAAGCGACGCAAGTTCGAATCCCTGTACCAATGAGTTTTTCTAAAAACTTATGTGCAGTGATTTCACACCACGTGCTTTACGGTGAAGGAAAACATCGTGAGGAAACCTGCATATGTCTGAGAAGTAATTCAAACACGTATGTATAGTGGCTGAGACGGCGATAGACTCACCATCTGTCACGTTGGCACTAAATCATCTTGTGTGAAAAGTGTGTGTTGTTATTACAACACCTCTGCCTACACCCGAGGGGAATACAGGCGTGAGCATATGTATGTATGTAAATAAATCAATTTATAAAGGAACTCGAAAGTTCTTTCAGCAATGGATAGCTTCATCATCAGCGAGTAACATAGGCTATATTTTATCCCCGTACTCCCACGGGAATGGGAACTGCGCGGGTCAAACCGCGTGACGTCCGCTAGTGATGAATATAAAATATCTTGTTTATATCATTGTCTTGTATACAGGGTGTCGGAGAAAAAGGAACAGTTGTCTTCTAGAAGTTGTAGGGTTTTATGAATATATCACTATGTTGAAGTCGTAAAATATCTAGCTCCAACGATAACGTAGTTATAGGCTATGGTGAAACAATTACATGTGGAATACCGCAGGGTTCGATACTCGGCCCTTTGCTGTTTCTCATTTATATAAATAACATTTGTGACATTGGACTTCGGGGCAACGTTTCACTTTATGCAGACGATACATGCGTATTTTATTTTGGACATTCTATTCATAATATTATCTCGGCAGCACAACACGATCTCGATATCATACACAGGTGGTTTCAGTATAACTTATTAACCATAAATGCATCTAAAACCTCATACATAATTTTTCAGGCCAGAAATAAAAAAATCCCTACCCATACCCCTTTAACCATTGAAGGCAAAGCCATACAAAAGAATAACCAAGAAAAGTACCTGGGACTTAGGCTTGATAGTCACCTCACATGGAATGCCCATATAAATCACATAAGAAGTAAGCTCTCATCTTTAATAGGATGTTTACGTAATATCCAAGTAATGTGCGTCTTCTGTTATATAATGCACTTGTCAAACCTCACCTGTTATATTTAATTGAAATATGGGGAACTGCATCTAAAACTAATTTACAAACTATCCAAATACTACAAAATAAAATAATTAAAATTTTATACAACTATGACTATTTTGTATCTACTAAATTAATATACAACGAAACCAAGCTCATGAACTTGAAACAATTATTTACATACAACACATGCTTACTTATATATAAAATACTCAATAAAACCATTCACACTACCATTTCCTTTACTACAAAAGGAAAAGTCAATAAATACGCAGCACGCCGGGCTAATCATCTAGTCTTACCACGCGCCAGAACCAATTACGGCAAAAATAACATTACTTTTGCGGGAGCACAATTATATAACCAATTACCCAATGAAATAAAGGATGCGAAGACGTTCAACATTTTTAAAATTAAACTGAAATCACACATTTGTAACGATGAGTCACTAGTGAAATAATATTTATATTTTAAATAATATAATAAAATGTGTTTCTAACTTGGACCACACGTCATGCATTGTTGAGCAACTCCGCATTCAATCTGTTTTAAATGAAATGTACCCTCATTTGGCTAACATTTTGTATAATGTTTTATTAACCATATTATCTCATGTAAGTGACATACTGTCTTGATGAGAATAAATTGTTTAAACCTAATGGTTGCTAAGGGCCGAAGAGCTCGCGGCCTTAAGCGATTGAATGAACGCGCGCCCGCGTTTACCTACATTACGTACGCGGTCATTGAACTTGTTAAATTAAGGAGAAGGGTAATGGTTTCGAAAAATGGTTTTATGGGATTATTTCAGGAACTATTAGTGGGAGAAAAAAAATAAAAACGTAGTTAGATTTCACGTGAATAACTCTACGTTACAGCTGATTTTTAATGCGAAAATAAGGTCTTGATATGGTCAACTTTGAACGTCAATTACTCGAAAACGGAAGAAGATATTTTTGTCATAATAATTTTATTTGCTTCCTACAATGATACCCTATCACATATTTTAACAGCTGTCCTATTTTCCCCGACACTCTGTATGTGTAAATCGGTGTTTAGATTTTAGTTACCTCAGTACAAGCTTTGCTTATTTTATAATAACGTGAAACCTTTTTTTATTGCTTTTTGGTGTTTAAATTATTATATTTGCAAACCGAATAGTCGCTGCGACCGACGGGTTTGTCTGCAAGCGATGCAAGTTCGAATCCCGCTACATATGTCATTCTAGGGTCTGTAGACAAAGGAACTGTGTCCATATATATATTTTTAAGATTTATATCGTATTACTGATAATTGTAAAAAGTTTTTTTGTAAAGAGTAATGACTGAGTTCCTTGCCAGGTTGTTCTCAGTAAAAGCAACCTTCCGAACCTGGCGGTAGCATGTATAATACTGTGTAATTATGGCATTCTGACGATTTGAAAGTACTTTGTTAAAAGTCTAATCGAATAAAGATATTTTGAATTGAAACATTCTCTCGCGCTTGCGCTAATAGAAACGATACAAAACGTATGGCAATGACATAAATCTGTCACGTGACATATGTCATTCCCGTACATTTTGTATCGTTTCTACTATCGAAGCGTGAGGATAATGTTACTTTGTCTACAGACCCTGGATGTAACGTGACTGTTTTTCTATTAGCGTGAGATAATATTATATTATAAGATTTTTTGTTCATGACAAAAATGGTAAAGAAAATACGAACACGAGGCGGGAGTCGAACCCACGACCTCTGAAAAAAAATTCGTCGCATGAAGTAGGATCACGAGTAGCTCAGTTGGAAGAGCGACTGCACGGTTTGCAATTTTAAGAAAATAATATAATTTTTAGGGAATGCAAATCTCCCGAGATATGTCTAACAATCCTGCGAGGTCTTGATCTATCTCACTAAAGAAAGGTGGAGATCAATCGCGCTAAAAAAGGTCGAGATCAATCTCGCTAAAAAAGGTCGAGATCAATCTCGCTAAAAAAGGTCGAGATCAATCTCGCTAAAAAAGGTCGAGATCAATCTCGCTAAAAAAGATCGAGATCAATCTCGCTAAAAAAGGTCGAGATCAATCTCGCTAAAATAGGCCGAGATCTCGCGAGATCGAGATTGTATTCCCTAATTATATTGTCTAAGCCTAAAGTATTCATAGCTGTGTTATGTATCTAGCGGCTGTTATGAACAATCGCAGCACACCAGATAGCGGTGAGAAACGCAAGAGGGGTCGACCCAGGGTTGATAAGACCAGCCCCGATTACTTGGCGAGAAAGAGAGCGAGAGAGTTGGGTGAGTTTCATATCTATACATCTATACAGATAAATAAAATTGAAGTGTCTGTTTGTAATTCCAAAATAACAGCTTTTCACTAAATGCATATGAAATTATGCACGCTACTGACATAAGATAACCAATTTTATTTAATTGTCTCTGTATGTCTGTCTGTTTGTTCCGGGTAATCTCTAAAACGGCTGGACGGATTTTAACGGGTCTTTCACTGGCAGGTAGCTGATGTTTCAAGGAGTAACTTAGGCTACTTTTATTTATCAAAAATATTAGGGTTCAGCGACAATAAGGATGAAATTAAATCTACGCGGGTGAAACTGCAGGGCACAGCTAGAATATAGAATATATAATATAGAAATATTAAAATCGGTCCAGCCGTTTCAGAGATTACCCGGAACAGACAGACAGAGAAAAATTTTAAACCTTGGTTTTTCAATGTCAGTAGCGTGTATACTTTCATATGCATTTAGTGAAAAGCTGTTATTTTGGAATTACAAACAGACACTTCAATTTTATTTATCTGTATAGATATAGATTTTTTTTTCTTTTTAAAGGCGGTGTTACTTTTATTGATGTTTCTTAAAAATCTGCATTAATTCATAAATAATTTATATTGTCACAGAGGCTTTGGAGCGCAAAGCGAAGCGGGAATACAAACGACGGGCAACGGGAGGTGAGAATATAATTATACTGCTATTTATGTTATTATACACATTATGTACAAAATAACCTCATAATATAATGATCTATAAGTCTCTATACACATAAATAAAATTGAAGTGTCTGTTTGTAATTCCAAAATAACAGCTTTTCTCTAAATGCATATGAAAGTATACACGCTACTGACATAAAAAAAAACAATTTTTATTTTGTTTCGACAAACGTGACCTTACTTACCTATCGTCAGCTATCTGCCACAGAAAGTCCGGTTTAAAATCGGTCCAGCAGTAACATACAGACAAAAAACTAAAATTTGTTTATTTTTTTTTTTATTTTAAGTACAGTATATACTTTCATATGCACTTAGTGAAAAGTTAAATTGGAATTACAAACAGACACTTCAATTTTATTTATCTGTATAGATAGCAAATAATTACCTACAGAATAATATAAACGTCGATTTCAAAGTACCTATATAATATTTATATCCAAAAGCCTTTTACGAATTCATTGTTTTTAAGAAAAAAGCATTTATATAGGGTGTTTTTGCATTAATTGAATTCCTAGTTTTAAAACTATCAGAACAAAAGCATGAATAAGGCCTATTTTACTGTATTTGAGTACATAGATGATAGCCAAGCATGGCAATGAGTTGATCACTCTCATCATCTCCCTGGCCTTATCCCATGTATTTGGGGTCGGCACTTGATTCAACCCGATGTGGCTGATCACCTGATTTTTATACGAAGCGACTGCCATCTGACCTTCGCAACCCCTTTTTCGAGGAAAATCGGCAATCTGGGTTAAACCAGTTGTCAGACTCTCTTAGGCCTCTGACTGACCTGTAACGATTGCCAAAGATGTTAAATTGGCAACCGGGACCGACGGCTTAACGTGCTCACTCTAAAATGTTGCTGTTGTAAGTTGATCACTCTAAAATGTATAATTATACTAGCTGTGCCCCGCGGTTTTATTCGCGTAGAGTACTATTACATGGGCTACAATCCCTTATGATTTTAAAAATTCTAAGCCTTAGTTACTCCTTGAAACATCAGCTACCTGCCAGTGAAAGTCCCGTTAAAATCGGTCCAGCAGGCAGACAAACCGAGAATATTTTAAATCTTGGTTTTTCAGTGTCAGGAGCGTGTATACTTTCATATGCATTTAGTGAAAAGCTGTTATTTTGGAATTACAAATAGACACTTCAATTTTATTTATCTGTATAGATGTACTCGGATATAGTACAATATCTTGTAATGTTTTTGTTTCATGATAGCTTTAAAACTAGGAATTCAATAAACATATTTTTTTTATGGCACCGATGCAAAACCACACCAGGGTGTCGGAGAAAATGGAACAGTTGTCTTCTAGAAGTTGTAGGGTTTTATGAATATATCACTATGTTGAAGTCGTAAAACATCTAGCTCCAACGATAACGTAGTTATAGGCTATGGTTGCTAAGGGCCGAAGAGCTCGCGGCCTTAAGCGATTGAATGAACGCGCGCCCGCGTTTACTTACATTACGTACGCGGTCATTGAACTTGTTAAATTAAGGAGAAGGTTAATGGTTTCGAAAAATGGTTTTATGGGATTATTTCAGAACTTTTAGTGGGAGAAAAAAAATTAAAACGTAGTTAGATTTCACGTGAATAACTCTACGTTACAGCTGATTTTTATGCGAAAATAAGGTCTTGATATGGTCAACTTTGAACGTCAATTACTCGAAAACGGTAGAAGATATTTTTGTCATAATAATTTTATTTGCTTCCTAAAATTATACCCTATCACATATTTTAACAGCTGTCCTATTTTCCCCGACACCCTATATTACATTTTGATACATTTAAAGCAATTAGAAATAGACTTTAAAAGGATAATAGCTGCTTTGATATCGACAAGCCGGTCCCATTGTAAATACACAGGTGTTTGGTTATCACCTCTAACACACACGCAATAAGAGTGGTTTCACTTTGATATTATTGAGAATTACAATTTTAACTATATACAAAAAATTATATGTTTGTTTTGTCCAAATAAGAGATTTGTGAAGTAAAAATATCTTTATTTGATTAGACTTTTTACAAAGCACTTTCAAATCGTCAGAATGACACAATTACACAGTATTATACATGCTACCGCCAGGTTCGGAAGGTTGCTTTTACTGAGAACAACCTGGCAAGGAACTCAGTCATTACTCTTTTCAAAAATATTATACAACTAGCTTTGCCTCGCGGTTTTATCCACGCAGAGGAAATTGCATAGATGACCCGCGGGACCGTAAATAATAAAAAAGTAGCCTTAAATTATCTATGCAACATTAGCTATCTGCCAATTAAAGTCTCGTTTAAATCGGTCCAGTCGTTTCGGAGATAACCCGGAACAAACAAACAGACAGACAGAGGAAAATTTTAAATTTTGGTTTTTTATGATTTTGGAATTACAAACAGACGCTTCAATTTTATTTATCTGTATAGATTTCTTTTCACATTCTATGCATTAGTTTTTTAAAGTAATTCTCAAAAATGTCAAATTAACATGTCTAACAATATCATTGTATCACTAAACGCTACCTCGTTTGGATTTTGACACTAACACGTGATTACCACGGATTGACTAACAGTATTAACGGACTCCAGTCGTGGTATATATATCAATGTGTCCTGCCTTCACGAGGTATGAGCGCTGATATACAAGTTAATACGACTGGGGTCTTTAAATACTTTTTTTAAGCATGTAGAAGCGAGATAATACTACAATATAATTTTTATAGTGGATTGGATACAAAGATCAATGAAAAACTATTCAAAAATTCGTTCTTTCAATTCTTTGTCTTAGTCGATTAGTAATAAAAAAGTTGTTTCAAATAACCGGTTAATCATAAACCGTTGTTCAATTAACCGGTTAACAAGAAAACAGTTATTTATATTAAACGCATAATAAAAAACGTGGTATTTCAATTAACGGGTTATTAAAAACCGTAGTTTCAATTAACCGGTATATCGAAAAACAGTTCTTTCGATTAACCGTCTAATAAGAAAACCGTTAATTGAATTAATCGGTTTGGAAAAAACCGTTGTTACGATTAACCGGTTAAAAAATTAAAGTGTTTTTCAATTAACCGGTTTCGATTCGATCGACAATAAGCATTCGTATTATTCTAACCATTATAAAATTGTTAAAAGCATGATAGCATTAACATAATGTCTCGCTTCTACCTGTTTTTACACCCATGCACCTAAAACGTAACACCCTTTTTTTCCGTTAGCAAAAACGATAAAGCGCACACCGGTCCAGAATAGATCTGGGAAACGGACTCAGAATATAAATTCTCAGAGTCTGAACTCTGCTCGCGGCAGTCAGAATATAAGTTCTGCTCGAAGCAGTCAGAATATGAACTCTGCTCGTGGCAGTCAGAATATGAGTTCTGCTCGAAGCAGTCAGAATATGAACGCTGCTCGTGGCAGTCAGAATATGAGTTCTTCTAGAGGCGGTAGAAAAATTGAGTCTCAAAAACTAGTGAGGTTTATTGGCGATAAAAGAGTTGTAGTGCGAAGGAAGTTTCTTAGAAGGAAAGGTAAACCAAAGAGATTGAATTAGCATGATGGAATGTTTTATTGTGTAGTTATTCGACGGTAAAGCTTTTGAAAACGTATTGACAACTTTGAGCTATTCATTTTACTGTTTACTAGCTGTGCCCCAGCGGTTTCACCCGCGTAGATTTAGTTTCACCTTTTTTGTCGCGGAACCCTTTTCAGAGATTACCCGGAACAAACAGACAGACAGAGAAAATTTTTAAAACTTGGTTTTTTAGTGTCAGTAGCGTGTATACTTTCATATGCATTTAGTGAAAAGCTGTTATTTTGGAATTACAAACAGACACTTCAATTTTATTTATCTGCATAGATGGATAGATTTTTACCCGACTACGGTGAAGCGAAAAGCCCCTTCATTTGATACACATATTGTGCAGAAAACATTACTAGTCCGCCATCTTGGCTGATCCGCCGTATTGGATTTAGAATGGCGTCGCATACGTAGTTTATGGAAAAACTTATGTGTAGTTGCACACCACGTGCTTTACGGTGAAGGAAAGCATCGTGAGGAAACCTGCATATGTCTGAGAAGTAATTCAAACACGTATGTATAGTAGCTGAGACGGCGATAGACTCACTGACACGTTGGCACTTAATCTTGTGTGAAAAGTGTGTGTTGTTATTACAACACCTCTGCCTACACCCGAGGGAATACAGACGTGAGCATGTGTATGAATTATAGAAATGTATAGCTCAAATTGTGGTCGTTCGTACATTTGTGATAAAAATTTGATTAAAAATGAACTGGATTTTTTGAAAATTAATTTTTAATTGTTCGTTTTTATATCGTTCATGTGATTAGAACAAACATTTTTAGATATACTTTTTAGGCACATAATTTTTTCAAAGAGCATTGGCGGACGTCACGCGGTTTCACCCGCTTAGTTCCCGTTCCCGTGGGAGTACGGGAATAAAATATAGCCTATGTTACTCGCCGATGATGTAGCTATCCATTGCTGAAAGAATTTTCAAGATCGGTCAAGTAGTTTCGGAGCCTATTTCCTCTTTATAATATCAGTGTATAAAAAATCCCTGTAACATTTATGAATAAAAGTAGCCTAAGTTACTCCTTGTAACATTAGCTACTATCTGCCAGTGAAAGTCCAGACACAGACAGACAGACAGAGAAAAAAAATTTAAGAATTGGTTTTTTTTTCGGGCCAAGCGCAGGCACAACTCCGGCACAACTCGGACCCGACTCGGGTACAACTCGGACCCGACTCGGGCACAACTCGGACCCGGCTCGGTTTAGCATGATTAATTCTTTGTCTGCATGGTATCTGCATGTTATTTTTATTAAATTACTGACTATAGTTGTGAACAAATTTATATAATTAATATTTTGTACATGGATTTAAAATGTGAAAGCCATCTTTGGTGTTGCCACAGTATAAATATTAACTTTACTCGCAGTAAGGAATCTAGAAACACATTGTTCAAAATTACACACTCAATAAGTGTTTGATTATATGTTTGGATGTATGACAAGCGGACGTCACGCGGTTTTACCCCCGTAGTTCCCGTTCCCGTGGGAGTACGGGGATAAAATATAGCCTTTGTTACTCGCTGGTGATGTAGCTATTCATTGCTGAAAGAATTTTCAAGATCGGTCATTTAGTTTCGGAGCCTATTCAATGCAAACAAACAAACAATCAAATCTTTCCTCCTTAGAATATATTGCTTCTAAAGCCTATATTTATACTGTGGCGTGGTTCCTAGTCTGCAGTAGCTTACCATCAGGTGGACTGCTTATTTGACTGTACAGGGTGTCGGAGAAAAAGGAACAGTTGTCTTCTAGAAGTTGTAGGGTTTTATGAATATATCACTATGTTGAAGTCGTAAAATATCTAGCTCCAACGATAACGTAGTTATAGGCTATGGTTGCTAAGGGCCGAAGAGCTCGCGGCCTTAAGCGATTGAATGAACGCGCGCCCGCGTTTACCTACATTACGTACGCGGTCATTGAACTTGTTAAATTAAAAGGAAGGTCAATGGTATCGAAAAAATGGTTTTATGGGATTATTTCAAGATTTATTAGTGGGAGGAAAGAAATAAAAACATAGTTACATTTCACGTGAATAACTCTACGTTACAGCTGATTTTTATGCGAAAATAAGGTCTTGATATGGTCAACTTTGAACGTCAATTACTCGAAAACGGAGAAAGATATTTTTGTCATAATAATTTTATTTACCCCCTAAAATTATACCCTATCACATATTTTAACAGCTGTCCTATTTTCCCCGACACCCGGTATATTGGTGTGGAAAGAACGATTTTTTCATCATTTAATTCGACGTGTTTGATTTATCTACAAATTTTTTTGCATGAAATGTAACATTTAAGCCAAAATTACAAATTATGTCTCGTGTTTTTCTTATGTCTATGTATTTTGCAAAAATTATTAATAAAAAAATTTTTAATTTATTTTATTGTTCAACTAGCTGTGCCCCGCAGTTTCACCCATGTAAATTTAGTTTCATACAAACTTTCATCCCCTATTTTATCCCCTTGGGGGTAGAATTAATCAAAATCCTTTGTTAGCGGATGCCTACGTCATAACATGTACCTGCATGCCAAATCTCAGCCCGATCCGTGGTTTGGGCTGTGCGTTGATAGATCACTATGTCAGTCAGTCAGTCACCTATGAGTTATATATATTTAGATTCTATTTACTTGTGATATTTTCTCAAGAAAACAAAGAATGAAACTCTTCCATTTACTACAAAACATTGTTTAAACGGTGACTAGACTAAACTCGGACTAAAACTATGTCCATCCCTTTCTGAATTCGTTTTTCCGCGTTGGTTTAATTCACGGAACCTTAATTTAAAAAAAAACCCTTTTAGCACATCAGCTATCTGCCAGTGAACAGACACAGACTTTTATTTTTTCATACGAGTATCGTATATTCCATGTGCATTGAGTGAAAAACTTTGGAATTACAAACAGTTCAAGTTTATATATCTGTATAGATTCGGCCGCCTCGTCCTCCGCCGGCGAAACGACCCCGCGGGCGAAACGTAAATACACAAAACGGACACCGAGTACCAAGAAAAATGATGCCGTAAGTAACTTGTCCACAAGAATTCATAATTTTCACCGACCCCAACTGTTCTAGTTGGACACTTGTATATATACTGTGTGGAGAGCGAGTGATCAGTGTCATCCCCAGCAAAGACAAGATCTTCCATTGAGGCGGGTGTCATGTCTGGGGAACACCGGCTCCTACTGTTCTAGTTGGACACTTGTATATATACTGTGTGGAGAGCGAGTGATCAGTGTCATCCCCAGCAAAGACAAGATCTTCCATTGAGGCGGGTGTCATGTCTGGGGAACACCGGCCCCAACTGTTCTAGTTGGACACTTGTATATATACTGTGTGGAGAGCGAGTGATCAGTGTCATCCCCAGCAAAGACAAGATCTTCCATTGAGGCGGGTGTCATGTCTGGGGAACACCGGCTCCTACTGTTCTAGTTGGACACTTGTATATATACTGTGTGGAGAGCGAGTGATCAGTGTCATCCCCAGCAAAGACAAGATCTTCCATTGAGGCGGGTGTCATGTCTGGGGAACACCGGCTCCTACTGTTCTAGTTGGACACTTGTATATATACTGTGTGGAGAGCGAGTGATCAGTGTCATCCCCAGCAAAGACAAGATCTTCCATTGAGGCGGGTGTCATGTCTGGGGAACACCGGCCCCAACTGTTCTAGTTGGACACTTGTATATATACTGTGTGGAGAGCGAGTGATCAGTGTCATCCCCAGCAAAGACAAGATCTTCCATTGAGGCGGGTGTCATGTCTGGGGAACACCGGCTCCAACTGTTCTAGTTGGACACTTGTATATATACTGTGTGGAGAGCGAGTGATCATTGTCATCCCCAGCAAAGACAAGATCTTCCATTGAGGCGGGTGTCATGTCTGGGGAACACCGGCTCCAACTGTTCTAGTTGGACACTTGTATATATACTGTGTGGAGAGCGAGTGATCAGTGTCATCCCCAGCAAAGACAAGATCTTCCATTGAGGCGGTGTCATGTCTGGGGAACACCGGCTCCAACTGTTCTAGTTGGACACTTGTATATATACTGTGTGGAGAGCGAGTGATCAGTGTCATCCCCAGCAAAGACAAGATGTTCCATTGAGGCGGGTGTCATGTCTGGGGAACACCGGCTCCAACTGTTCTAGTTGGACACTTGTATATATACTGTGTGGAGAGCGAGTGATCAGTGTCATCCCCAGCAAAGACAAGATCTTCCATTGAGGCGGGTGTCATGTCTGGGGAACACCGGCTCCAACTGTTCTAGTTGGACACTTGTATATATACTGTGTGGAGAGCGAGTGATCAGTGTCATCCCCAGCAAAGACAAGATCTTCCATTGAGGCGGGTGTCATGTCTGGGGAACACCGGCTCCAACTGTTCTAGTTGGACACTTGTATATATACTGTGTGGAGAGCGAGTGATCAGTGTCATCCCCAGCAAAGACAAGATCTTCCATTGAGGCGGGTGTCATGTCTGGGGAACACCGGCTCCAACTGTTCTAGTTGGACACTTGTATATATACTGTATGGAGAGCGAGTGATCAGTGTCATCCCCAGCAAAGACAAGATCTTCCATTAAGGCGGGTGTCATGTCTGGGGAACACCGGCTCCAGCTGTTCTAGTTGCACACAAAACTCTCATAGCGCGATTTAGGTTCTCGTGTATTTGTACTCAAACTTTGCAATTGTTAGCGAGTAGCGCCATCTATGTAGCGAGTGGACAAACGTAGCTTCTAGTCTGTCTGTATGGCGCGATGTGAGTAAAATACATGAGCCCGTATTTTTACTAAGCGCTTATTGATCAAATGCGTTTATTTGTCAGACTCCTACAAGTGAGAAGAAGGGAAAGCGAGGTAGGCCGAGGAAGGTGGACCAATTGGCGGCGATGAACAAACAGCCACAACAACCTAGTAAGTAATGTAATATATATAACTAGGTGTGCCCCGCAATTTCACCCGTGTAGCTTTAGTTTCATCCTTATTGTCGCGGAACCCTAATATTTTTAATAAATAAAAGTAGCCTAAGTTACTCCTTGAAGCATCAGCTACGGGTCATTGAAAGTCCCGTTAAAGGTCGGTCCAGCCGTTTCAGAGATTACCCGGAACAAACAGACAGACAGACAGGTAGAAAAACTTGCTTTTTAGTGTCAGTAGCGTGTATACTTTCATATGCATTTAGTGAAAAGCTGTTATTTTTGAATTACAAACAAACACTTCAATTTTATTTATCTGTATAGATATATAGATTAATGTGTATAATTTCGCAGAGATACGTGTTCGAAGTAATCTGATGCCAGTCAATTCGGAGCCCATATCATTGGATAGTGACGAGGAACCGGATCTAGGTAAATACATCAATACTTATATTGTAAAGAGGAAAGATTTGTATGTATGTTTGTGACGAATTGGCTCAAAAAGTACTGGACCGATTTTAAATATTCTTTCACCATTTGAATGCTACATTATCACTGATTAATATAGGCTATATTTCATCCCCGTACTCCCACGGGAACGAGAACTACGCGGGTGAAACCGCGTGACGTCCGCTAGTTATTCAATATGGCAGATCATCCAAGATGGCCGACTAGTTATTTTTCTGAACTACCACAGCGGGGACTGTACCAATGAGTTTTTCTAAAAAACTTATGTGCAGTGATTTCACACCACGTGCTTTACGGTGAAGGAAAACATCGTGAGGAAACCTGTATATGTCTGAGAAGTAATTCAAACACGTATGTATAGTGGCTGAGACGGCGATGGACTCACCATCTGTCACGTTGGCACTTAATCATCTTGTGTGAAAAGTGTGTGTTGTTATTACAACACCTCTGCCTACACCCGAGGGGAATATTATTGAAGTATTTGCTTCTAGGATCACCAAGTCAGGCGTCGGATTCACTAAGTTTGGATGAAAATTTGCGAGCGTTACGACATATACACGAGAAATATGCTAATATTGATAAGGTATGTATGTATGTTTGTTCGTTACTGTATCTATGTATATACGTACTTGTAAACTTATACTAAGAAATAATATTATGTCTGAATCATCATCTCCCTGGCCTTATCCCATGTATTTGGGGTCGGCACTTGATTCAACCCGATGTGGCTGATCACCTGATTTTTATACGAAGCGACTGCCATCTGACCTTCGTAACCCCTTTTTGAGGAAAAATCAGGAATCTGGGTTAAACCAGTTGTCAGACTTTCTTAGGCCTCCGACTGACCTGTAACGATTGCCAAAGATGTTAAATAGTCAACCGGGACCGACGGCTTAACGTGCTCTCCGAGGCACGGAGGGAACTCCCGCGGTCACCCATCCAACTACTGGCTAGGCGTATGGTTGCTTAACTTCGCTGATCGCATCATATGCGCAATAGCAACTGTGCCAAGAGCCACTCTGTCACCATATTATGTCTGAATATTTATAACTTTTTCACGCAAAAACTGATGAATGAACTTTAATGAAACTACATTTATATAGCTTACTACCTGTGCCCCGCGGTTTCACTCGCGTAGCTTTTGTTTCATGCTGTTTTTTTTAAAATAAAATTTGCCTAACACACTCTTTGACATATCAGCTATCTGCCAGTGAAAGTCCCGTTAAAATCCATCCAGTCGTTTACGCGTGTTGCCGTGACTAAGGGAAATGGGGATTCGTTTTTATATATATAGATTTCGTGTTCTGGTACCAATAAAATCAAATTCAAAAATATCTTTATTCGATTAGACTTTTAACAATGTACTATGCTACATGCTACCGTCAGGTTCGGAAGGTTGCTTTTACTGAGAACAACCTGGCAAGAAACTCAGTAATTACTCTTTTGATTAGTAGTTCTTTATGCAGTGTGTCGGAGAAAAAGGAACAGTTGTCTTCTAGAAGTTGTAGGGTTTTATGAATATATCACTATGTTGAAGTCGTAAAATATCTAGCTCCAACGATAACGTAGTTATAGGCTATGGTTGCTAAGGGCCGAAGAGCTCGCGGCCTTAAGCGATTGAATGAACGCGCGCCCGCGTTTACCTACATTACGTACGCGGTCATTGAACTTGTTAAAATAAGGAGAAGGGTAATGGTTTCGAAAAATGGGTTAAGGGATTATTTTAGGAATTATTAGTGGGAGAAAAAAAATAAAAACGTATCTAGATTTCACGTGAATAACTACGTTACAGCTGATTTTTATGCGAAAATAAGGTCTTGATATGGGCAACTTTGAACGTCAATTACTCGAAAACGGAAGAAGATATTTTTGTAAAATTATTTTATTTGCTTCCTAAAATGATACCCTATCACATATTTTAACAGCTGTCCTATTTTCCCTGACACCCTGTATAAATAGTAGCAGTAATATAATTATGTTTTCAGGACGACTTGTATGAAGCCCACTTGCTGGCGGCGAACTTCAAGAAACCTCCCCAGGATGGCCAGCGCAGCAAGGATGATGATGAAGTGCTTTCAGTCAGGAGTTCTGAAGGTAACTCACATTGGTAGCTTCTTTGCTTCTTCCTGGAAGGGTCCTCCAAGGGGTGTAGGTGCCATTAGTTATGAGTGATTGGAACAACAGCGAGATAGGCGTAATTAATGAAAAATAAAAAATATATACTCACGCCATCCCAGAAGGCTCCCCGAAGGGGTAAGCAGAGGTGTTGTAATAACAACACACACTTTTCACACAAGATGATTAAGTGCCAACGTGACAGATGGTGAGTCCACCGCCGTCTCAGCCACTATACATACGTGTTTGAATTACTTCTCAGACATATGCAGGTTTGCTCACGATGTTTTCCTTCACCGTAAAGCACGTGGTGTGACATCACTGCACATAAGTTTTTAGAAAAACTCATTGGTATAGGCCGTTGGGATTCGGACAAGCGTCGCTTGAGTAGCTGAGCATGTGCAGTCACCAGCATGAAATGTGTGTGTTGTTATTACAACACCTCTGCCTACCCCTTCGGGGAATACAGACGTGAGCTTATAATTTTCTTTTCAGGTGGCGTTTCAGTCAAAGAAGTGGACACACGTGTTGAGAAACTCGAGGACAGCTCCAATTCTGATTCTACAAGCAGTTCCGGGTCGGGTGAGTTGTGTTAAATGTCCTTGAAGATATTTTTTTGGAATTACATACATACACGGCAAATTTATTTATCTGTATAGATATAGATGTATACAGGGTGTCGGAGAAAAAGGAACAGTTGTCTTCTAGAAGTTGTAGGGTTTTATGAATATATCACTATGTTGAAGTCGTAAAATATCTAGCTCCAACGATAACGTAGTTATAGGCTATGGTTGCTAAGGGCCGAAGAGCTCGCGGCCTTAAGCGATTGAATGAACGCAGTAATTCTACTTTTTAAATTAAGGGGAAGGTTTTAATGGTTTCGAAATATGGTTTTATGGGATTATTTCAAGATTTATTAGTGGGAGGAAAGAAATAAAAACATAGTTAGATTTCACGTGAATAACTCTACGTTACAGCTGATTTTTATGCGAATATAAGGTCTTGATATGGTCAACTTTGAACGTCAATTACTCGAAAACGGAAAAAGATATTTTTGTCATTATAATTTTATTTGCTTCCTAAAATTATACCCTATCACATATTTTAACAGCTGTCCTATTTTCCCCGACACCCTGTATATATATTTTACTTTACAGGCAGTTCGAGTTCAGATTCAAGTTCGTCATCAAGCTCGGATAGCTCCAGTTCGTCGGAGAGTTCGGACGAATCGGGGGATGAAGCTACCGAGGACAGACCCCCTGCCCCGCCGGAGGACGACCGGTGAGCCACTGCGCTATAGGCGCTGTTTATCTCCTACATAATCCAGAGTATGTGATCGTGTTTTTAGAAAAAAAGGATTTTCAATAAATTTATTGATTACTGGCTGTGCATGGATTTTGTAGTTGCCCGCGGAATCCTAATCTATACAGATAAATAAAATTGAATTGTCTGTTTGTAATTCCAAAATTACAGCTTTTCATTAAATGCATATGAAAGTATACACGCTACTGACACTAAAAAACCAAGTTTTAAAATTTTTCTCCGTCTGTCTGTCTGTTTGTTCCGGGTAATCTCTGAAACGGCTGGACCGATTTTAACGGGACTTTCACTGGTAGGTAGCTGATATATCAAGGAGTAACTTAGGCTTACATTTAGTACAAAATATTAGGGTTCCGCGACAATAAGGATGAAACTAATTCCACGCGGGTGAAACCGCGGGGCACAGCTAGTATGTTTAATAAATAAAAGCCGTAGTTACTCCTTGTAACATTAGCTGCTTGCCAGTCAAAGTCCCGTTCAAATCGTCCCAGCCGTTTCAGAGATTACCCGGAACAAACAGACAGACAGACAGACAGAGAAAAAACTTAAAACTTGGTTTTTTAGTGTCAGTAGCGTGTATACTTTCATATGCATTTAGTGAAAAGCTGTTATTTTGGAATTGCAAACACACTCCAATTTTATTTATCTGTATAAATATGTATGTATAGATGTATAGATTAACCAAACATCTCCAATTTCCAGGTCCTTCGGAGCGTGGTCATACTCAGGCCCGGCGTCAGACTCAGACTCAGACCCCGAGAGGGCCATCTCAGACCCGATCCCGGTCGGGGAACACGATGAGATCAGCGAATCGGAGAACGAGTCACCAGATAAAAGCTTTCAATGTCACATATGTAGGAAATGGTATTCTACGCGAGTTACACTCAAGTAAGTTATATATATACATATAGGGAAAATAGGACAGCTGTTAAAATATGTGATAGGGTATCATTGTAGGAAGCAAATAAAATTATTATGAAAAAAATATCTTCTTCCGTTTTCGAGTAATTGACGTTCAAAGTTGACCATATCAAGACCTTATTTTCACATAAAAGTCAACTGTAACGTAGAGTTATTCACGTGAAATCTAACTACGTTTATATTTCTTTTCTCCCACTTATAGTTCCTGAAATAATCCCATAACCCATTTCTCGAAACTATTAACCATCGCCTTAATTTAAAAAGTTTAATGACCGCGTACGGAATGTAGGTAAATGCGACCGCGAGTTCATTCAATCACTTAAGGCCGCGAGCTCTTCGGCTATAGCTTACAACTACGTTATCGTTGGAGCTAGATATTTCACGATTTCAATATAGTAATATATTCATAAAACCCTACAACTTCTAGAAGACAACTGTTCCTTTTTCTCCTACACCCTGTATACATATAGGCAGTGGCGTGCATTGCATATAAGCAGGTAAGCAGAAGTTACAATTGGTGATCACTGAATACACTCGTGTCGTGTGTGTTTATGTTCGTATGTGTATCTTTACCAAGACGTACGTACCTACGCCACGTCACATAGGTATGTACTTAACCTGCCTACCTACCTACTTATTGTTTATGCCTACCCCTCTGAAAAGCCAATGCACGCACCTGCATATAGGGAAAATAGGACAGCTGTTATAATATGTGAGAGGGTATATTTTTTGAATCGGTATCTCACAGCTCTTCTGCTAAAATTTGTATCTTCTGCAGAATACACAGAAGGATCCATCAGCAGCGAGGCGGTGGTAACTCTCGTTCGCGCACGCGTTCATCTGACAGATACGAGTGTGATTGCTGTAATGAAACATTCAATAGACGTGAGAAACTCTGGGAACATAAGTAAGTCAATAATCTACACTAATAATACAAAGAGGAAAGATTTGACTGTTTTTTTGGTGTTTGTTTGCATTGAATAGGCTCCGAAAGTACTTACCGATCTTGAAAATTCTTTCAGCAATGGATAGCTACATCATCAGCGAGTAACATAGGCTATATTTTATCCCCGTACTCCCACGGGAACGGGAACTACGCGATAATATTTAAAATTACTTTATTTGATTAGAGTTCTTACAAAGTACTTTCAAATCGTCATAAGGACACAAAAAATACATGATGCAGGATTATAAATGTTGCTTTTGCTGAGAAAAACCTGGCGAGAAACGCAGTAATTACTCTTTTCAATAATATTAATATATTTAAATGTTTATTGTAATGTTTAAAAAAACCACAAATAAATAAATAAAAATTACAAACAATTTCTGCGTTCTACATGCAGGTGTTAACTTTAGCCTTCAGTCTTCTAGGTCTGCTCAGTCTACTCGGTCTTCTGTCAGTAAAACAAAAAGAAAATGGATTCTTTGTCGAGGAACCATAAATCTAAAAAGACTAAATAAAAATTACAATCAATTTCTCGGTTCTACATTCAGGTCTTAACTTTAGCCTTCAGTCTTCTAGGTCTACTCAGTCTTCTGTCAGTAGAACAAATAGAAAATGTTGAAAAACCAAAAATAATTAATTTTACAATCAATTTCTCTGTTCTACATTCAGGTTTTAACTATAGTCTACTCGGTCTTCTGTCAGTAGAACAAATTAATCTGTGCAGGGCTGAAGTCCACCGCGGCTCAATGACGGTCCGGTGTGAAGTTTGCAGGAAGTGTTTCGAAGACGACGCCGAGTTGGCTGCACACGATCGCACTCACACCGCTGACGAGAGAGCTGGTGAGTTTACCTACCTTATTACATTAGTTATCTGCCAGTGAAAGTCCCGTTAAAATCGGTCCAGCCGTTTCCGAGATTAGCCGATTAACAGACTCTGCTCCTAAGCTTATTAGGGAAGGCCTATGTCCCGCAGTGGACTAATGTAGGTTGATGATGATGATGTGATGAGTGATGATGAAATAGTCGGGGAAAATAGGACAGTTGTTAAAATATGTGATAGGGTATAATTTTAGGAAGCAAATAAAATTATAATGACAAAAATATGTTCTTCCGTTTTCGAGTAATTGACGTTCAAAGTTGACCATATCAAGACCTCATTTTCGCATAAAAATCAGCTGTAACGTAGAGTTATTCACATGAAATCTAACTACGTTTTAAATTTTCTCCCACTAATCAATCCTGAAATAATCCCATAAAACCATTTTTCGGAACCATTAACCTTCCTCTTAATTGAACAAGTGTAATGACCGCGTACGTAATGTAGGTAAACGCGGGCGCGCGTTCATTCAATCGCTTAAGGCCGCGAGCTCTTCGGCCCTTAGCAACCATAGCCTATAACTACGTTATCGTTGGAGCTAGATATTTTACGACTTCAACATAGTGATATATTGATAAAACCCTACAACTTCTAGAAGACAACTGTTCCTTTTTCTCCGACACCTATAGGGTCTGTCTGTATGTGTAACAAGTATGGCCGGTGGTGGTAGGTCGTTGTTCGGAGTGCGGTGCAGTGTTCCCGCGGCACGACCAGCTGCGCCGTCACCGCTCGGCGGCGCACGCGTCGCTCCCCGCGCGGCTCCCCCACGCCTGCCTGCAGTGCGGGAAGCGGTTCAGCCACGCGCATTCCCTCACCAGACACATGCATAACCACGCCAAGCAGCTCTACAGATGCGTCGTGTGTAAGGTAAGCCAATTAAACCATGGTCTATTGGGAGAAGACCAGTCTTTTCCCAAAAGAACACTGTTTTTATTGTGGTGCCACTAACTTATCAAAGCTTATTATAATTCATGTTGCGTCGTGTGTAAGATACGGCGAAATAAGGTCGGTCTACTGGGAGGAGACTGGTCTTTCACGAAAAGACTAGAGTTTTTGTTGTTGAGCTAGTGGTGTACTGAAACCGGTGTTTTCTTTAAAGACCACTGTTTTAATTGTTGAGAAACTTACTTAAGCTTTATATAATATGTCTACTGTGAGAAGACCGGTCTTTTCCCAAAAGACTAGAGTTGGAGTTTTTGAGTCGTTGGTCTATTGATAAACTGAGAAGTTGAAACGACCAGTCCTGTTTACAAAAAAAAAATCTCTTCAGAAGAGACCAGTCTACTCGGAAGTGCCAACGAGACAGATGGTGAGTCTATCGCCGTCTCAGCCACTATACATACGTGTTTGAATTACTTCTCAGATATATGCAGGTTTCCTCACGATGGTCACACCATAGCACGTGGTGTGAAATCACTACACATAAGTTTTTAGAAGAACTTATTGGTACAGGCCCCGCTGGGAAGCTAGTACCCCTATCACTAGTTTGCCACCGTTTTCCCAATCTACACTCGCTAGCGTCTGCAACAATATTTGTATGACATATTGTTGACATCTTATACTGGAACCACCACTTTTTTGATGCTGGAATGCATCCAGAATATGTTCATTAGGTACCTATATTACAGGCAATATGGAGTATACCCCTACTATCCTTTGAAATATCCCACTCTTTTCGTCCTAGGAATGGTGGGATACAATGAGCTGCGGGTGCGAAGAGATTTATCACTAGCATTGTATATTTTTAAATTGATGCTCGGAAAGTTTTCAATGCGGGATTGTTAGGGCTGGTGGGGCTCTGTGTACCTGATGGGTATGTGCGGCGTCTGTTGGTGGTACCCCGCGGACACTAACCATTAACCAAATTGAATTTACAAAGATTGCGTTATATGTTATATGTTACCAGTAGACAATTATTATTAGCTACCCTATCGCATTGGGTTAAGCCTGTAATGGTATGGGTAAGTTTAGTATGTGTAAATAAATAAATTACTGATGAATTTTAACACAAAATCAAATAACTGTAACACACCTTTCGAGTCTACGCACAGTTAACAAATGCCTGCCAAATTATATTTCAACTGACTAGTAATTTTAATAAATATTGCACCCGTTAAGATTTTTAAATACAAACGGACTATCAAATATTAACGCAGGCAGTTATAATTCTAAAACAGGAAATTACAAATATATTGTTAAGCTAATTATTCACGCATCCGTATTGGGTTGTTCATTCCGATCTCAACAGATGGCGCTACATACATATTATGGTTTAATGATAAGTATCGTAACAATATTTTAGTTCTTCACGTCACCGCTTGGAGGCGCTGTACAATGTCTCATACAAATGATGAGACGGAGACGCTAGCGTGTATAGATTAGGTAAACTGGCAAACTTGTGGTACCTGAAAATATTAGTCTTTAAACAAAAGTAGGTAGTCTTTTGGTCTGGTCTACTAAGAAGACCGGTCTAGTAAGAAGACCGGTCTACTAAGAAGACCGGTCTACTAACGTATTTTCTTCCGCAGGCATCGTTCGCGCGCGCGGATCAGCTCGCTCAACATCTCAACAGTCACCTCGCCAATTACAAGAAATATAAGCCTTAAGACGGGACAGTGCATTATAACATAATTATTATTATATTGTATTAAAATATAGAATTTTATTTAACTATACTGTTTTATTTGCGTCAAGGCCTAGAGCGAGTTTTTCTCTGCCGCCGTCACAAGTCACCGCGGAGACGTAAACGCAGATTTGTATAGGATCGGAACAGCGCCTCTGTCGGCCTAAACATGACACTATTGTGAGCCCATACTAATCTGCGTTTACGTCGACGCGATCACTTGTGACGGCGATTTTAAGAAAACTCGCACTAGGCACTCTGATAACTGTTGGACGGATAGAGTGAACTGACGCGTTAGTCTATACAGATAAATAAAATTGAAGTGTCTGTTTATTATTCCAAAATAAAAGCTTTTCACTAAATGCATATGAAGGTATACACGGTAGTGACATAGAAACACAAATTTTTTAATGTTTTCTTCGTCTGTCTGTTTGTTCCGGATTTTAAGGGACTAACCTCTAAAAAACTTTACCACGAGAAAAAAATTTAAAAGATGAGGGATATCCATACAGATAAATAAAATTGAAGTGTCTGTTTGTAATTCCAAAATAACAGCTTTTCACTAAATGCATATGAAAGTATACACGCTACTGACACTGGAAAACCAAGATGTAAAAAATTTCTCTGTCTGTCTGTTTGTTCCGGGTAATCTCTGAAACGGCTAGACCGATTTTAACGGCACTTTTACTGGCAGGTAGCTGATGTTTCAAGGAGTAACTTAGGTTTATTTTATTTAAAAAAAAGATAAGGGTACCACGGGACACAGCTGGTAAATAGTAATATTTAAATATATTTTTTAAATTTATGTATAGTCAAAGTCACAGTCAAAAATATCTTTATTCGATTAGACTTTATACAAAGTACTTTCAAATCGTCAGAATGACATAATTACACAGTATTATACATGCTACCGCCAGGTTCGGAAGGTTGCTTTTACTGAGAACAACCTGGCAAGAAACTCTTTTCAAAAATATTATACAATTTAAAAAAAAAAAAACAAAATACACCACTTGAGAAATGTAAGCCCATGGACACAGTTCCAATGTACAAATGTCGATAAAAATTAACATTAAGAAAAGTCTAGTAGTTCTATTTATATGTAAAAGCGTAGCTTGAGATGACCAGCCCCCACAAGCAGCACCTGTTCACAAGTATGACGAGAATGCCAGCCATCGCCCTCCTCAACCATTATAGAGGGAAGTGAGCGACCCGTCATCCTGACGCCGCCGCAAGCAAAGGCATTTTAGTGAGCATGACAACTCCGATACCAGCCGATGTTCTGTGACAAAAATATGCATCTAAAAACTCTAGTCTCTATAGATGTTGTATTAATGGCAAGTTTCTCACGACAGACAATATATACACGGAAAATTACCGTGTTTTGTTGATACACATGCCAAAGCCCAATTAACTCTTAAGTTTTTGTTAACCGTTCAATCGAGGAAGGAATCTACATACATTTAATATATTTCGACGTAAGTGCCTACTTTGTGGTTTTGTTAAGTAGTATAAGTTATAAAATACTGCGATTTAAACAACATACGTGTTTGAATTACTTCTCAGACATACGCAGGTTTCCTCACGATGTTTTCCTTCACCGTAAAGCATGTGGTGTGAAATGCAAGTATTTAAAGAAACATTGAAACTAATAAAGTATTTTTTTATCTACTAGCGGACGTCACGAGGTTTCACCCGCGTAGTTCCCGTTCCCGTGGGAGTACGGGGATAAAATATAGCCCATGTTATTTGCTTAAGAATTTTCAAGATCGGTCAAGTAGTTTCGGAGCCTATTCAATGCAAACAAACAAAAAAACAGTCTAATCTTTCCCCTTTACAATATAAATGTAGATAAAACTACTAAGACCAAGCAACTGTTTTCATAATCTATGGTTTAACAAAAAAAAGTATAAATACTTTTTTAATTTGTTGGTACCTTCTTGGTACCTATGGATATCAAAACGTCAGTCGCTTACATTTCGCGCCAACAGGCGTGACGTATCGGCGCCCGCGCTCCGCGTACTTGTCATTAATGACAACTTGTTTAGGGTTGGCGCGTGCAGTTATTTTTATATTATCTTCGAAAAAATAATATAGTTAATGAAAAATGGGTATACATTTCGTGCACTCAGCGTAAACCGATTTTGAATTTATTCTTTTATTATATATTACTGCATTACATTTAAAACAATTAAATAAATAAATTACGCCGTATCTTATGTTACGTGACGAATTGGGTAACCGGATGAAAAAAAATAAGAAACACTTTAAAGTAAGTATTATTTTTTAATATTTCAGGTTTCTACTGAATAAATATACATGCTTTTTTGTTTATTAGAACGCCCTTATGCCTGGAATTCAAATTCGGATTCAAAGAATCATTTTGTATATGATATCCACATTGTTAGAAAGATGATAAATAATGTAAAAGTAAACATGTGACGGCTGATAGAGAGGAATGGAAGAGAAGAACACATTGCGCCGACCACAAATAACATGGGATAAGGACAGGAGGATTATGATGATATGGCTAAGGGAGTGAATACAGATATGACGGCTGATAGTGAGGAATGGAAGAGAAGAACACATTGCGCCGACCACAAATAACATGGGATAAGGACAGGAGGATTATGATGATATGGCTAAGGCAGTGAATACAGATATGACGGCTGATAGAGAGAAATGGAATAGAATAACACATTGCGCCGACCACAAATAACATGGGATAAGGACAGGAGGATTATGATGATATGGCTAAGGGAGTGAATACAGATATGACGGCTGATAGAGAGGAATGGAAGAGAAGAACACATTGCGCCGACCACAAATAACATGGGATAAGGACAGGAGGATTATGATGATATGGCTAAGGCAGTGAATACAGATATGACGGCTGATAGAGAGAAATGGAATAGAATAACACATTGCGCCGACCACAAATAACATGGGATAAGGACAGGAGGATTATGATGATATGGCTAAGGGAGTGAATACAGATATGACGGCTGATAGAGAGGAATGGAAGAGAAGAACACATTGCGCCGACCACAAATAACATGGGATAAGGACAGGAGGATTATGATGATATGGCTAAGGGAGTGAATACAGATATGACGGCTGATAGAGAGGAATGGAAGAGAAGAACACATTGCGCCGACCACAAATAACATGGGATAAGGACAGGAGGATTATGATGATATGGCTAAGGCAGTGAATACAGATATGACGGCTGATAGAGAGAAATGGAATAGAATAACACATTGCGCCGACCACAAATAACATGGGATAAGGACAGGAGGATTATGATGATATGGCTAAGGGAGTGAATACAGATATGACGGCTGATAGAGAGGAATGGAAGAGAAGAACACATTGCGCCGACCACAAATAACATGGGATAAGGACAGGAGGATTATGATGATATGGCTAAGGGAGTGAATACAGATATGACGGCTGATAGAGAGGAATGGAAGAGAAGAACACATTGCGCCGACCACAAATAACATGGGATAAGGACAGGAGGATTATGATGATATGGCTAAGGGAGTGAATACAGATATGACGGCTGATACAGAGGAATGGAAGAGAAGAACACATTGCGCCGACCACAAATAACATGGGATAAGGGCAGGAGGATGAAGATGTTGCAGTATTGTGTTCACATGGTGAGTAATGGTAATGGTTGACCTCAATGGAGGCACTGTTTGAGAAACCTTAGAGCCTTTAAATCCTTGAGGAATAGTAAGTATTAATTGTTAAAAAGACTACAGTATGTGCCAAGGTCTTAAGTAGAGAACTTTGGGACATTCCGTATCGCACTAATCATTAAACAGAATTGAAACTACATATTTCAATCTTAATTACAATTGAACCGGTTAGTGACGAACAAAATATTCGATCTGTTGTATTTTTTTTCTCTTTTAAAGTTTTTATGAGATTATCCTATGAGTTTTTATACTATAATCTTGTTTGCCAAGCTTGGTAAGTGGTCTGATGGAGCTTTGCCTCCCTTATACTAACTAGAACTAGCTAATTTAACTACGGTATCTTAACAACGGTGTTATCCTCGGAGTCAAACCTATCCTTTTTACACCAAAATCGGATGAAAAGATTACTGACAGACAGACACACTTTCCTATCTAGACTTAATATTAAACAGAGAAAAGGTTTGTATGTACGTTTGTAATGCATTGGCTCAAAAAGTACAGGTCCGATTTAAAAAAATCTTTCACCAATTAATGCTACATTATCACTGATTAATATAGGCTATATTTTATCCTCGTACTCACCGGGAACGGGAACTATGCGTTTATTAGTTCTGTGTACCTGAAAGATCCTCACTTAGCTTATTCCATACCCTAATTATTTACTCGCTTAGGTAAATGAAAAACTTAATTAAGTAATCTTTTTAGAAAAACTCATCGGTGCAAGCCCCGCTGGGATTCGAAATTACCTTGCGTAGTAAGCGACTGCTCTAACCCCAAGGATACTACGGCTCTTGAATTAGAAGCTTAGAATAATGATGATTAATCCTGTTTAATTATATCGTTACGATTTGAAATAAGTACTTTCTTCAAATCCTACACAAATTTAGAATTTTAAAATTTGATGATTTTTTTTTGCTTTTTTGAGAAGCATATATTTTGTTTCCATGTTTAGATGTTTCACTTATCATAATTTTAAAAGATCAAGGATTTTGCACAAGGTAAGCTATAAGTAATTTGTATAATGATTCATCAATAAAGTAGGTAAGCCCCATGAGTACGCCGCATAATGTTATTAATAGAATTACTAACGTAACCGCTTGGGATTCGGTGAATAACCGCATATCAAAACAAATGTATATTCTGTGAGATTTATTTACTGTGGTAAAGTGTATCAAATTAAACACTGATCAATGACAATCTTTATTATATCTATATGTATACATATCTATACATCTATACAGATAAATAAAATTGAAGTGTCTGTTTGTAATTCCAAAATAACAGCTTTTCACTAAATGCATATTGAAGTATACACGATACTGACACTAAAAAACCAAGTTTTATAATCAGTCTGTCTGTCTGTTTGTTCCGGGTAATCTTCGAAACGGCTGGACCGATTTTAACGGGACTTTCACTGACAGATAGCTGATTATACAAGGAGTAAATTAGGCTACTTTGATTTAAAAAAAACATTAGGGTTCCCGTTCATTAGGGTCAATCTACGCGGGTGCAACCGCGGGGCACAGCTATTTAGCTAAGATTCCGTCTATATTAATATTATGCAGTGGAAAGATTTGTATGTTTGTAACGAATTGGCTCAAAAAGTACTGGACCGAAATAAAAAAAATTCTTTCACCATTAGAATGCTACATTATCACTGATTAATATAGGCTATATTTTATCCCCGTACTCCCACGGGAACGGGAACTACGCTGGTGAAACCGCGTGACGTCCGCTTGTATGAAATGTGTTAAAACAGAACCCTATAGTACAGGTTCACAGCATTTTTCTTATTTTTTTTGCAATTTAAGTTGCAAAAAATATTTTTTTTAAATACGTCACTATATTATCATTGTGACGGTATTTTAGTATGTTGAAGTAAGGGTTTTTTTCCAAATGATCTATATTTTGATACCTATATATACGTTGGCTCCGTCCCATCTCCCCGGCACTGCTGTGGCGGCCGGTGCTGCTGCTGCTCAGCAGGAGTGCCTCAAGCGCCGGAAATATGCTTGCATTGGTCAAGGATACATATTTTCTGCGTTTGCGGTTGAAACTCTGGGGCCTTGGGGTCCGGATACTCATCAGCTTTTCAAAGAGCTTGCAGAGCGTCTGGTAGAAGCCTCTCGTGACAAGAGAGCTGGGGCTTTTCTCGCCCAGAGAATAGCATTGCTATTCAACGTGGCAATGCTGCCAGCCTTCTTGGCACGATCCCGAGAGACACCGTGAGGGACTAGTTTTCTACCTTTAATTAGTTTTAAGTACTGTTCCTTGTATATATAATTAAGTTTTATAGATAGATAAATTGAAATGTCTGTTCATAATTTTAAACTAACAACTTTTCACTAAATGCACAGGAAATAACGTAGGTAGGTATATACGGTAGTGACAAAACGAAAGCAATTATTAAATTTATTCCCTATTTGTTCCGACTTCCCGGGTCTGTTTCTTCCGTGACAGAAAGTCATCCGTGATATTAAATCCCTATGCGGGTAAAACCGCTGTGCACAGCCATTTTCATAATTCACTTCTTCGGGGAAGTTTGTAGATGTGAGCTTAGAAACACTTGCTACTTAGGTATTAATAATTATTAACATTCTAGTTTATGTGGCAATAACAAGAAACCCAAGTTACATTCTATGAATACAAATAAGTATAAGTAGCACAAATTATTCACTCTCATGATTCATTTTTACCACACGTGTCTTTATTCTTGAGGTCTTAGAAATAAGCTCATGCCTTCCCAGGGATCTAACCATGAGCTCTTATTAAAATGATATTTCAGGTGTGTGACAGGGACAGATGTATACACGTCAAATACATGTCTCTTAGTAAGAGAAAAACTATCACGCCAATAAAAGGTTATGGTAAGGCCCCAGAACTCCCTAGAGGGTAGGCAGAGGTGTTAAAACAACTACTTTTCACCTGTCGTATTATTCATTAAGGTTTCTCAGCGTCGCACTCGTCGTCGAGTGTCGGTTTTAAAGATACGAAATTTAACTTTATCCTGTATGTATTATGTATCAATTTGCTATGATTTATGTATGATTTTGACGTTAATAAATAAAAGTAGCCTAAGTTACTCCTTGAGACATCAGCTACCTGCCAGCGAAAGTCACGTCCAGCCGTTTCAGAGATTACCCGGAACAAACAGACAGAGAAAAAATTTAAAACTTGGTTTTTTAGTGTCAGTAGCGTGTATACTTTCATGTGCATTTAGTGAAAAGCTGTTATTTTGGAATTACAAACAGACACTTCAATTTTATTTATAAAGGGAGAACTCATAGCTCATGACAATACCTGTACCTGGAGTTTTTAGTACATTGAAGGAACATAGGACTTTGAACATCCTATAGTAAACTTGGAAATAAAATAGACTCGTTTTTAGAAACTATTTATTTATGTATGTAGGTACTGTAAGGCCTCAGCCTTACAAGCTGATTAAAGCCTTTTTTGGTTAAGACTTTTAATCTTCATGAAATAGATTTAAAATATAAAATAAAAAGAATTCGAAATAAGAAAAGAATTGTAGTTGTCAGTCAGAGAAAAAGAACTAGAATGGAAGCAAAAAGAATATAAAGTGAAAAAACAGTTTATTAGTTTTATTTTATTAGAAAAATAGTATCGATCCCGGAGACGAGGGACCCCAAGTCGGGGGTCGCTCGCCACAGTACATACCTACGCAATTAAGTACCTGGGGCCCAACCACGAGCTCTTATTGCAATGTTAATTCAGTTGTGCGACAGTGACAGATGTATGCACGTCACATACATCTGTCTCATAAATGAGTGAAACTATCATGGCAATAAGAGCTCATGGTAAGGCCCCTGGTGTTTGCACATAGATAGGTTTTGACTGTCAAGTAAGAAATCTTGAATTTTTTTTATAATAATTAGTTTGAAAATGAAAATGATTTATTCAGTTTAGGCCCTGGTAAGGCACTTATGAATGTCGAGGAATTTACCACCGGTTCGGAAACTAGCCTTCTGAGAAGAACCGGCAAGAAACTCAGCTGGCATCATGTACATTTCATTACACAGTAAACAATGATAATTACAATAAAAACATTTAAAATTATTCACAATAGTGAAAATTGTATCAGCATGCATGTGTAAAAAATAATAATTAAAAAAGTAAAAACAATACCAAATGATTTACATATCATGTTTGCATACCATGTCATTGCCAGGAGCTACTTGTGCAGAGTTTTAATTCCATATGTCTTTATCATTTATGTAATCCTAAATTGTATAATAAGCTTTCTTCATCAGTACAGTTTTAATGTGTGTCTTAAATTTATCATAATTTAACGCGTTTATTGACTGTGGGATTTTATTGTAGAAACGAACGCAGTTCCCTACGAATGATTTATTTACTTTTACTAATCTGAGTTTGTGTTTGATACCGAGTTTGACGCTTCATTTGGGACCAACTTCAAAAGTACCCAAGTAAGTAATTTATTTCACATTATTTTAAGCATCTAAATCACAAATAATTATTAATCAAGAAAGAAGGAAAAAAAATAAGGTTTGTGACAATTGGACCAGAAACACATTTTTATTTAAAAAAAAAACAAAAAAAACTTCGAAGTGACAGCCCTTAACTCTCCCCCGCGTGTTTCGCGGCGAGTTGCGTAGAAAATACCACAACACAGACATCGTGTAACATCCGTGCAGAGAGCACGGCCATTTTAAAAATACCTTTAAAAAAAATAAACGATCCGATTAATTAAAAAAACTAGAAATACTTGTTTATTGTGAACATTTCAAAGGACATTTGGATGACATAAAATAACATTTGGTTATTTCAAATCAAGCAAGTGTTCATCGTCAAGGATTTTATTAAAAAACGTGTTTATTAACAATTTCGAGAACTCGAATACATTCCATTGTGTTAAACAATAAAGGGATTAAATATTTTGTATCTGTGCGTGAATCATTGTGATTTCTGTGAATGAATTAAATACTTTTTAAATACAAAAAAAAAGTTAAGCAATCAGGCGGGAAGTGAAAAATAAAATTGTGTTTTTATATTTTGATTTGTAAATTTGTGTAACGTAAAATCGAATAGTGATTGAGTGCAGTTTTAAGTTAAATAATTTAATAATAACGTGAATTGTATCATAAAACGTCTTTCAAAAGCAAGTGTATACATAGATGCATTCTATAAAAGTTGTTGAGTGTAATTATGGGCCGATTTTAAATGATTCTATCACGCTAAGCGTAGACAATGCGTTTGCAATAGACATATAATTATATGTGATTAGCTGTGGTATTTTCCTTTGCTGGTAAGTTATACGTCTTTATTGCTAAGTGTATAAAATTTTAAATATACCAACAAAAACTTAGTATAATATTTTTAATTAGCTGTGCCCCGCGGTTTCATCCGCATAGACTTAATCTATACCTATGCAGATAAATAAAATTGAAGTGTCTGTTTGTAATTCCAAAATAACAGCTTTCCACTAAATGCATATGAAAGTATATACGCTACTGACACTAAAAAACCAAGTTTTAAAATTTTTCTCTGTCTGTCTGTCTGTTTGTTCCGGGTAATCTCCGAAACGGCTGAACCGATTTTAACTGGACTTTCACTGTCAGGTAGCTGATGTTTCAAGACTTAGACTACTTTTATTTATTAAAAATATTAGGGTTCCGGGACAACAAGGACCGCGGGGCACAGCTATTTGAAATAAAGTATCAATTGTTACTCCTTGAAACATCAGCTACCTGCCAGTGAAAGTCCCGTTAAAATCGGTCCAGCCGTTTCAGAGATTACCCGGAACAAACAGACAGACAGACAGAGAACAATTAAAAACATTTTTTTATGTCAGTTCCGTATTACGTATTCTGTATATATATATTTCATATGCATTTAGTGAAAAGCTGTTATTTTGGAAATACAAACAGATACTTCAGTTTTTTTATATCGAGATGAATTAAAGAAGGTCTATTCAAACATTTATAGTTATTATTGTTAAACAATAATAATAATAATAATCACGCATCTTTTAGGAAATTTGCGAACTTTTGGTTGAGACTTAGTTTTTCGGAGAAAGCAAGTAGGCATTCTGCTAAAAGCTCATATTTATACTGTTCTATTCGTCTGTCTGTCTGAGGAGCTCGTGGCACAGTTGCTATTGCGCATATGATGCGATCAGCGAAGTTAAGCAACTATACGCCTAGCCAGTAGTTGGATGGGTGACCGTGGGAGTTCCCTCCGTGTCTCGGAGAGCACGTTAAGCCGTCGGTCCCGGTTGACTATTTAACATCTTTGGCAATCGTTACAGGTCAGTCTGAGGCCTAAGAAAGTCTGACAGATTGCCGATTTTCCTCGAAAAAAGGGGTTACGAAGGTCAGATGGCAGTCGCTTCGTATAAAAATCAGGTGATCAGCCACATCGGGTTGAATCAAGTGCTGACCCCAAATACATGGGATAAGGCCAGGGAGATGATGATATGGTACACGAAGTACCAGGCGCACATAACGGACAAGGAGTTAATAAGTTGATTGTGACTAACATGGAGCCACATCGGTTTGAATCAAGTGCCGACCCCAACAATGTATGGGATAAGGCCAGGGAGATGATGATATGGTACACGAAGTACCAGGCGCACATAACGGACAAGGAGTTAATAAGTTGATTGTGACTAACATGGAGCCACATCGGGTTGAATCAAGTGCCGACCCCAACAATGTATGGGATAAGGCCAGGGAGATGATGATATGGTACACGAAGTACCAGGCGCACATAACGGACAAGGAGTTAATAAGTTGATTGTGACTAACATGGAGCCACATCGGGTTGAATCAAGTACCGACCCCAACAATGTATGGGATAAGGCCAGGGAGATGATGATATGGTACACGAAGTACCAGACGCACATAACGGACAAGGAGTTAATAAGTTGATTGCGACTAACATGGAGCCACATCGGGTTGAATCAAGTGCCGACCCCAACAATGTATGGGATAAGGCCAGGGAGATGATATTCGTCTGTCTATCTTTACAGTTATAATACTGAGTGATTGCATTATCAATGCATAGCGTAGGAGGTCTCTTCCTGTTTATTATCACACAAAAGTACACAACCATTGTTTATGTATAGATAGATAAATAAACTGGTATTTTTAACTATTTCTCTCTATCTCACACGTGCTTTACGGTGAAGGAAAACATCGTGAGGAAATCTGCATATGTCTGAGAAGTAATTCAAACACGTATGTATAGTGGCTGAGACGGCGATGGACTCACCATCTGTCACGTTGGCACTTAATCATCTTGTGTGAAAAGTGTGTGTTGAAACTGCTGTGTTTAACCCTTCGGGGACCATCTTTTTAATTATATTTATTATTATAGTATAGCTGAGTCCCGCGGTTTCACTCGTGTTGGCTTTATTTCGAAGAAACCATTTTTTTTAAAAAGTACCCTAAGTTACTCCTTTTAACATAAGCTACCTGCTAGTAAAAGTCCCGTTAAAATCGGTCCAGCCGTTTCAGAGATTACCCGGAACAAACAGACAGACAGACAGACAGAGAAAAAATTTAAAACCTGGTTTTTAGTGTCAGTAGCGTGTATACTTTCATATGCATTTAGTGAAAAGCTGTTATTTTGGAATTACAAACAGACACTTCATTTTTATTTATCTGTATAGATGTATCAATTTCCTGATTGAAACCAACGCTCGTCGTCGATTCCACGCTGAGAAACGTAAGAGAATAACCAATACTCATAAAAAGACTCTTGGCGTTGTCAATTACAAATACGTATGAATTTTCAGGATAATAAATTTTTACGATCGCTATTAGGACCCATAAATATTACGGTGTTGCCATTATCACGTAGCTTGTGGGTTGACCTACTAGAAAATATAAACATCAGTTAGCGGTTTCAGTTCAAAGGGAACAGATTTCACATAACGGGATTTTCCGTTCGTATATAAAAAAGTATAAGTATTATGTGAAGTGAATAGATCTAAATATATATAACTCAAAGGTGACTGACTGACTGACATAGTGATCTATCAACGCACAGCGCAAACCACTGGACGGATCGGGCTGACATTTGGCATGCAGGTACATGTTATGACGTAGGCATCCGCTAACTAAGGATTTTGATTAATTCTACCGCCAAGGGGATAAAATAGGGGATGAAAATTGTCTATCAAAAAAAAAAAAGTCTATCTATATACTAGCTGTGCCACGCGGTTTCACCAGCGTTGATTTAATTTGATTCCCGCGGAACCCCAAATGTTTGACGATGATTTGTTTTTTATGAACATAAAAGCGGTTATTGTGACTAAACTATGATAGTTAGATATATGCTCTCGCGGACTTTTTTGTAGATCTTAATAAGACCTACAAACCCGTAGTACATAATTTTGTTCTATTCCCAATAGTTTTTGCAGCGTACGCATAAATAGGTTTTCGATTCTACACCTTGGGTTAAAGAATCGCAAATTTCTTACGGATCCCTAATTTTTAAGAAATTATAATATAGCCTATAACCTTCTTCGGTAAGTGGACTATCCAACACTGAAAGATTTATTGAAATCGTACCAGTAGTTCCTGAGATTAGCGCGTTCAAACAAAAAAACAAAATCTGCAGCTTTAATTATTAGTCTAAACTAGCTGTGCCCCGCGGAGTCACCCGCGTAGAGTTAATTTCATGGGTGTCCCGCAGAACCCTAAATAAAGCAGCCTAAGTTACTCCTTGGAACATCAGCTACCTGCCAGTGAAAGTCCCGTTAAAATCCGTCCAGCCGTTTCAGAGATTACCCGGAACAAACAGAAAGACAGACAGAGAAAAGACTTGGTTTTTTAGTGTCAGTAGCGTGTATACTTTCATATGCATTTAGTGAAAAGCTGTTATTTTGGAATTACAAACAGACACTTCAATTTTATTTATCTGTATAGATGTATAGATTAATGTAATGTATCTTTTTCCAGACCGTCAATAATGCAAAGATGGCTACTAGGATCAATACACGCCTATTTCTCCTGTTTCTTCTAACGATATCAACACAAGGGCAAGGACAATTGTTTGGTAAGTACCCAAAGAAGAACAAGTTCTAATCCCAGCGGGGTCTGGAGGCCTACTCGCTCCGAGAAACGAAGCTTCGGCCGAAAGTTCGCAAAGTTCCTACCACGGTTATTATTCGTTCTAAAATTACGTCCGAACGTGGTCTGCTGGAAAATTATTTAATGTTTATATTTTCTAAAGCAACTTTAATTAAATTATTAGACGAAGAAAAATTTGAGTATGATAAAAACAAAGCGATAAACGAAGTTTCGTTTTCGGAGAAAAAGAGTAGACCCCCTGTACCGTGCAGTGTTTCACACCACGTGCTTTACGGTGAAGGAAAACATCGTGAGGAAACCTACATATGTCTGAGAAGTAATTCAAACACGTATGTATAGTGGTTGAGACGGCGTGTACTGTGTATGATATTCTCCATATTCCTTTCAATAAGCTAAAGATTTGACAAAAACTTAGTCAAACAACCTTTAAAACTTGTTTGGGACAGGTTTACAACCTCATATTAATCAAGGATTATTAATAATCATTCAAAATCAAAATCAAAATCAAATATATCTTTATTCGATTAGACTTCATACAAAGTACTTTCAAATCGTCAGAATGACACAATTACACAGGATTATACATGCTACCGCCAGGTTCGGAAGGTTGATTTTACTGAGAAGAACCTGGCAAGAAACTCAGTAATTACTCTTTTAAAGAATATTATACAGTTTTAAAAATACAAAATAAATTGTTCAAGCAACTATAAGCCCATGGACACAGCTCTAATGCTCAATTGTCAAAAATAAAAACTAAAAACTAAAAATATAGTACAAATATATGTGAGCATGGCAAATTCCAGCCAGTCAAAGCAAAATTAAGATTAATTAATTGTAGCAAAAGTACAGTGCCAATGGGATTATTTACAAACATTATCAGGTACATCCCAGGCTCCCTTATCACAAATATAATCACTTACAGTATAATATCCTTTTTCAAGCAAAACTGATTTAATTGTTTCTTTAAATTTGTTGAAGGGCAAGTTTACAATTTTTGTTGGTAATTTATTATAGAAGCGTGTGCTCTGTCCTAAAAATGAGCCATGCACTTTTTGTAGGCGATGCGCAGGCACTACAATTTTATGTTTGTGTCTTGTGTTTACGTTATGCACATCACATTTCCTTTGAAACGATCCAATGTTTTGATGCACAAATAATAAGTTAGCTAAAATATACTGTGAGGCCACTGTCAAAATTCCAATTGATTTAAATTTTTCCCTTAACGATTCTCGCGGTCCCAAATTATATATAGATCGTATAGCCCTTTTCTGTAGTGTAAATATAGAGTCTATATCAGCAGCTTTGCCCCAAATTAAAATAGCATAGGACATAACGCTATGAAAATAAGAAAAATATACAAGTCGAGCTGTTTCTATGTCGGTGAACTGTCTAATTTTTCTAATTGCATAAGCTGCGGAGCTGAGTTTTCCTGATAACTTGGATATATGTGGGCCCCACTGAAGTTTATTATCAAGGGTTACACCTAGAAATACTACAGAATCTACTATTTCCAAAGTTTCACCATTTACCATGACCTTTGTATCAACAGGTTTGACGTTTGGTAAAGTGAATTTAATACATTTAGTTTTTTTGGCATTTAAAACTAAGTTATTTACATTAAACCATTTCAATACCTGATCAAGTGCACTGTTTACATCTTCATAATTCGTTTTGGCTCTGTCGACTTCAAACAAAAGAGATGTGTCATCAGCGAACAGTACAATATCACACGTATTCTTTACTAAATTTGGTAAATCATTAATATATACTAAGAATAGAAATGGTCCTAGGATTGAACCCTGTGGGACGCCCATTAGTACTGGAGAACCGGAAGATCTGACCCCATTTACTTCGACTTTTTGAATCCGTTGACAAAGATATGATTTGATTAGGTCGAGTGCCCTACCTTTGACACCGTAATAGTTTAATTTAACTAATAAGGTTTCGTGTTGTACACAATCGAATGCCTTGGATAGGTCGCAGAATACACCTATCATGTCGTGAGCGTTTTCCCACGCTCTATAAATATGTCTAAGAAGTGCAACACCAGCATCAGTGGTTGAACGACCTTTGGTGAAGCCATATTGCTCACCATGTAGAATATTATTAAGATTAAAGTAAGCGACTATTTGATTCAGCATAATTTTTTCGAAAATTTTGCTGAGGGCTGGCAAGATAGAGATCGGTCTGAAGTTAGTAGGGTCACTAATATCACCACCTTTAAATAATGGAATAACTTTACTATATTTCATGAGATCCGGGAATACACCGCTCTTAATACAACTGTTAAAAATGTCAGCTAAGTAAGGGGCAATTATGTCAATAATACCGTGAAGTACTTTCACTGATATATCCCATAAATCACCAGTCTTTTTGGAATTCAAACTTTTAAATGTCTTAATTATTTCAAAAGGCGTGATAGAACAAAAACTAAAGCTAGTGCCGCACTTAGAAACATTTAATTTCAGTAATAATTCGGCGTCTGTGGGAGATGAATTTAGGGAACTAGTAGTTACTATAGGAACATTTGCAAAGAACTTGTTGAAAGTTTCAGCTATTTCACCATCGTCTTGGATTACTTTGTTATCTATATTTAAAGTTAAACGACAATCGCGACTTTTTGCCTTTCCCGTCTCGGCATTAATAACGTTCCAGGTAGTTTTTATCTTATTATCAGAATTCTTGATTTTCTGGGCAAGATGCAAGGCTTTAGCTTTTATACAAACTTTCTTAAAACATTTAGAGTATCTAGTTACGAATGCTAAGAATTCAGGACTATGATCATTTCGTTTCATACCATAAAGTTCATACAACTTCCTTCTACTTTTATGGATACCTACAGTTGCCCACTCATTGAATTTAGCTTTACTATGTTTCTGAACTGTTTTTAGTTTAAATGTACTATTGAATTCCGTTTGTATAACGTTAAACAAGCTATTGTAAAGAGCATCAGGATCTTCTTGTGGCCCTTGCAGATAAGGTATCTTGCTTGCTAAGTTGGACCTGAAATTTGCTACAAGTTTCTTAGTAATAGGTCTGTAAGTGGTTTTACTTACTACATTATTAGTTTTATTTAATATTGTGATTTTTTGACCACAATGGTCTGACGTTAGATCACTGATAATAGATTTTTCCAGGGCCTCACAATCGCAGAACACATTATCTAGACATGTCGCAGAAGTGGCAGTTATTCTAGTGGGCTCCAGAAATAAATGCTTTAAATTAAAAGAGTTAAACAAACTAATTAAACGCACCGAAAGAGAATTATTTTCTAACAAGTTAACATTAAAATCGCCACACACTACAATGCCTTTATTAAGGCCCGCAACACGTCTAAGGGCATCTTCAAGGATTGATTCAAATGAACAGAAATTGCCAGATGGGGGACGATATACGCATATTATTACATTTCCTTCTAGTTCTATACACGATAGTTCGGCAGTGCGCTCGATTGACAGGTTTACTATATCACTACGCTCTTTACATTTAACATTATTAGATACTAAGATTAACGAGCCTCCATGAATTGCTGATTTTCTGACGAATGCACTACAAAGTCTATAATTACTATTATTGAGCAATAGCTCATGATTTTTAAGCCAGTGTTCGGTTAAACAAAGCACATGAACGTTATGGCTTTCCAAAAATAAATCAATTTCTAATTGTTTGCCAGCCAAGCCTTGTATATTTTGGTGCACTACGTTAAGGCGACAGAGCCGTTTGACGAGGGACTCGGCCGTTGTCTCAGTTACTAGTTTAAAGAACTAGAACAAGAACTAATTTCTGTGTTACTAGAACAATGTAACACCGTTTGATTACTTAACCTATGTTTTGTTATAGTTGCTATAACACCGTTAATATTATATGCTACCAATGTAGCGATCATATTCATGCATTTTTTGGGGATGTAAAACAAGTCCCCAGTTATAATAAATCCACTAATAAATTTATTAGTGTCAAAAAAAATAATATTGTCGCTATGACAACCTGTCCTATACATTACATTATTTAACCTACCTATATAATCATTTTGCCTGTCAGTGTAGCTCTTACTATAGGGGAAAGCAGTTAACATAATGTTGTGTACATTTAATTGTGACAGATATTCTAAGCCGCTTATTAATTCACTTTTGTGCACCCTAAGTCCCTCACCTATCAAAACAATCACAACAGATTGAGGATCTATTGTCATACACTTGATTTTATTAATTATTTGTGTGTATGTGGCCCCTGGCATACAATAATTAACTACTGTACCGCTAATGTGTCTATCGAGTAAATTAATAATAATTATTTATTGTTATATTATATAAGTATAATAGCTGTGTCCCGCGGTTTCACCCGCGTAGATTTAGTTTCATGCTTCATGTCGCGGAACCCTAACATTTTTAATAAATAAAAGTAGCCTAAGTTACTCCTTGAAACATCAGCTACCTGCCAGTGAAAGTCCTGTTAAAATCCGTCCAACCGTTTCAGAGATTACCCGGAACAAACAGACAGACAGACAGAGGAAAAATTTTAAATTTGTTTTTCAGCGACAGTAGCTTGTATACTTCCATATGCATTTAGTGAATAGCCGATATTTTGGAATTACAAACAGACACTTCAATTTTATTTATCTGTATAGATTATCTATATTATTGAGAGGGAAGATTTGTATGCAAGTATGTTTGTAACGAATTGGCTCAAAAAGTCCTGGACCGATTTTAAAAATTATTTCACCATTTGAATGCTACATCATCACTGATTAATATATTTTATCCCTGTACTCCCACGGGAACGGGAACTACGCGGGTGAAACCGCCTATGTTACTCGCTGATGATGTAGCTATCCATTGCTGAAAGAATTTTCAAGATCAGTCAAGTAGTTTCAGAGCCTATTCAATGCAAACAAACAAACAAAAAACAAATCTTCGTTATAATATTAGTGTAGATACCATTGTTCTGCCTGTACTGGCGTACTATAAGTATACCTCTGCCTATCCTTTCGAAGAATACAGGCGTGAGATTAAGTTAATATATGCTTTTTCTTCTTCCAGATTTCTTCTCGGGTCTACAACCAGTTATACAACCTTACACAACATCTAAACCTGCTTTACAAACAACCAAACACACAAACAGACAGACAAACAATCATAGTTCACGTAGAACCACAAAAACTACCGAAAACCCCTATTTTAACTTAAATTTCTTCACTACTACTGTGAAACCTAGAAAAACTACTAGAAAAACTAATAATGATAACTCCGGTATAACTTTCCCTAGAGATATAACTCAGAATAATAATAGAAATAAAAATAATAATCAGAAATTAGAATCAACAACTAATAGCTTTGGTAATAATAATAGGCAAATAATCACAAATAATAATAATTATTATAGTCAGGATAATAATAGGGCCCAAAATTCAAATAGAAATAATAATCAGAAATTAGAATCGACAACTAATAATTACATTAGTAATAATAACAGACAAATAATCACAAATAATAATCTAAACGTAAATACAAATAACAATAATGATTATACTCAAAACAATAATAGGGCCCAAAATTCAAATAGAAATAATAATCAGAAATTAGAATCAACAACTAATAACAACAGACAAATAATCACAAATAATAATAATGATTATAACAATCGAAATACAAATAACAATCTTAATAATAGACAATCTAATTCTCGAAATCCGAACGTGAGTGGGCTATCACCAAATATAATTACATCTAAACCATTTTCGTACACGACAGCTAATCCTTTATTGAATAGACCTGGTGTAAGACCAGCTCCGGTAGACCAAAACCGACCAGCCATTACAAATAGACCTGTAGCGAAACCGGTAGTCTTCAATAAACCGGTTCAAGGGGATTCGGTAACATTTACTGATGTGGACACCCGTCCGACGTTAGAGCAAGGGCCTGATGAAGGGCTGATGACGGAAGGTGAGAAGAGAAGACATCTGGAGATTGCTGAGAGAAGTAAGTTTTAGACGGATTCACAATAAAAAGTATTTTAGTTACATACATATTCTTTTTTTTACAAATTGCCAACGTGACAGATGGTGAGTCCATCCCCGTCTCAGCCACTATACATACGTGTTTGAATTACTTCTCAGACATATGCAGGTTTGCTCACGATGTTTTCTTTCACCGTAAAGCATGTGGTGTAAAATCTAGTAGCTAACTGCCACGGAGATTATTTCGAACAAATAGACAGATAGACAGACAGACGGAGAAAAAATTTAAAACTTTGTTTCTTTGTGTCAATAGCGTGTATACTTTCATATGCATGTAGTGAAAAGCTGTTATTTAGGAATTACAAACAGACTTCAATTTTATTTATCTGTATGTATAGAGTATAGATTATTATATTATTTATATATGTATATACATATGCTAGCTGTACCCCGCTGTTTCACCCACGTAAATTTCATTTCATCCTTAATGTCGCGGGATGCTAATATTTTTTATAAATAAAATTAGCCTAAATCACTTGAAACATCAGCTATCTGCCAGTGAAAGTCCCGTCGGTCCAGCCGTTTCAGAGATTACCCGGAACAAACAAACAGACAGACAGAGAAAAATTTTAAAACTTGGTTTTTTATTGTCAGTAGTGTGTATACTTTCATATGCATTTAGTGAAAAGCTGTTATTTTGTAATTACAAACAGAAATTTCAATTTTATTTATCTGTATAGATAAGGTATTGATATGGTCAACTTTGAACATCAATTACTCGAAAACGGATGAAAATATTTTTGTCATAAGAATTTTACTTAATTGCTTTCTAAAATTTTACCCTATCACATATTTTAAGAGCTGTCCCGGTTTCCCCGACACCCTGTATAGATTATTTCATTATTATTATATATATTTTTATTGTCATTATATATATTTTTTTCTATCATCACAGTGTGCGATAAATACAAATCAATGACTACAACAAAGGTGGAAGCCATAGCTCTCCTGCCGTCTCCTCGCCCAGTGAGAGTCAACGTGTCTCAATGCACACCCATCACCATCCCACTGGTGGTTGGAGGCAAGCCGGTGACTATCAGAGAGTTCCCTCACATGGGGTTGGTTGGTTGGAGGAAGGTTCAGGTCAGTTTCATTCTTATTTGTATATTAGATTAGCTGTGGCCCGCGTAATTTAGTTTCATGCTGTTATTTTTTCATCTGTACAGATAAATAAAATTGAAGTGTCTGTTTGTAATAACAGCTTTTCACTAAATGCATATGAAAGTATACACGCTACTGACACAAGAAAACCAATTTTTAAAATTTTTCTGTCTGACTGTCTGCTTGTTCCGGGTAATCTCTGAAACGGCTGGATGTATTTTAACGGGACTTTCTCTGGCAGATAGCTGATGTTTCAAGGAGTGATTAAAGCTAATTTTATTAAAATAAACCGAAATTAACTCTACGCAGGTGAAACCGCGGGGCACAGCTAGTTATCTGTATGTATCTACGATAATATTGTAAAGAGGAAACAATTGATTGATTTTTTGATAGCTATCATCAGCGAGTAACATAGGCTATATTTTTATATTTATATTCACACTAGCTGTGCCCCGCGGTTTCACCCGCGTAGATTTAGTTCCATCCTTATGGTCGCGGAAACCTAATATTAATAAATGTGGCCTATGTCCTTTCTCAGAGTCTAAAGATTGTCTGTGCCAAATTTCATCAAAATCGGTTGAGAGATTTAAGCGGGAACGCGTAACAGACAGACAGAGTTACTTTCGCATTTATAATATTAGTAGGGATTTTTATAGTGAAAAACTGTAATTTTGGAATTACAAACAGACACTTCAATTTTATTTATCTGTGATTAGTAGGTAGTGTTTTATTTTATAACGTTGATATAATTCTAAAGACTATCTTATAAAAATCCTATTCCCCTATGTTATAGGAAGCTGGATATTCGTGGAAGTGTGGAAGTTCTCTGCTCAGTGATCGGTTCGTGCTCACAGCCGGACACTGCTCTTATCAAGAGAAAGATGACTCAGTAGCTATGTAAGTACTACCGACTATTCAATTCAATTCAATTTAAAATATCTTTATTCGATTAGACTTTTAATACAGTACTTTCAAATCGTCAGAATGCCATAATTACACAGTATTATACATGCTACCGCCAGGTTCGGAAGGTTGCTTTTACTGAGAACAACCTGGCAAGGAACTCAGTAATTACTCTTTACAAAAGAAAAAAATACAATATTGAGTAATCCCTACTAATATTATAAATGCGAAAGTAACTCTGTCTGTTACGCTTTCCCGATTAAACCTCTCAACCGATTTTGATGAAATTTGGCACAGACAATCTTTAGACCCTGAGAAACGACATAGGCTACCTTTTATTAAAAATATTAGGGTTCCGTGACAATAAGGATGAAACTAAATCTACGCGCGTGAAACCGTGGGGCAGAGTATGTCATACAAATATTGTCGGAGACGCTAGCGAGTTTAGATTAGGAAAATTAGCGATAGGGGTTCTAGTTTCCCAGCGGGGCCTGTACCAATGAATTTTTCTAAAAACTTATGTGCAGTGATTTCACACCACGTGCTTTACGGTGAAGGAAAACATCGTGAGGAAACCTGCATATGTCTGAGAAGTAATTCAAACACGTATGTATAGTGGCTGAGACGGCGATGGACTCACCATCTCGTCGTTGCGCCTGCAAAAGTAGCGATGACATGTGTAATGTTTAATTTTGTCATTATTAATAATAATATCTATGCAACATTAATCTAAAAAAACCTCTGTAAATTTGTATCAATAAAATAATAATTTATTTTAATACTCTGGCCATATTTCGAGAAAATCATTTTCTGTGTCTCCTAAAGTGTGTAAAAACACATAGCTACTTTTGAACGCGCAACGACGATCTGTCACGTTGGCTGTTTATTCATTTATTTGTTTATTTATTAATTTATCTATTTATTTAGTTATTTTTTTTTTTTTTTTTTTTATTAATTTATTAATTTATTTATTTATTTATTTGGGATAACAACAGCATAACTAATTGCTAAAATATAAAATTAAACTTAGGAGTACATAGCCAATAAAAGTTATCCACTAATAATAAATTTAACGAAAGAAACGGAGGTTGCGCATATCTGTACAGATAAATAAAATTGAAGTGTCTGTTTGTAATTCCAAAATAACAGCTTTTCACTAAATGCATATGAAAATGTATACGATACTGACACAAACAAAAAATATTTTTAAATTTTTTCTCTGTCGGTCTGTCTGTCTGTCTGTTTGTTCCGGGTAATCTCCGAAACGGCTGGACTGATTTTAACGGGACTTTCACTGGCAGGTAGCTGATGCTTCAAGGAGTAACTTAGGCTACTTTTATTTATAAAAAATATTAGGGTTTCGCGAAATGAAGCATGAAACTAAATCTACGCGGGTGAAACCGCGGAGCACAGCTAGTATGAAATAAACAAATAACAGGTAGCGACATTACCAGGAAAAATCAATAAAAATTCTTGTTGGTGTAGATTAAGACGGCAATCTAGTGATAGGGTAAGAACTAGGTAAATCAATTTCGAAGATTCTTTCCCTAGTGGTTCCCCACAAGCAGTGCAGTTAGGTTCGACATACTTGGACGATGTCGGCGCGCTGGTGGTGAAGATAGCATCAGTGATCCGCCATCCTAAGTACAAACAACAGCGGAGCTACCACGATATTGCAGTTGTCAAATTAACTAACTCTGTCACGTAAGTAAATTAATATCTACACTAATATTACAAAGAGGAAATATTTGTTTGTTTGTTTGTATTGAATAGGCTTGAAACTACTTGACTAATCTTGAAAATTCTTTCAGCAATGGATAGCTGCATCATCAGCGAGTAACATAGGTTATATTTTATCTCCGTACTCCCACGGGAACGGGAACTACGCGGGTGAAACCGCGTGACGTCCGCTAGTATATCTCTTCAGATAAATAAAATTGATGTGTCTGTTTGTAATTTCAAAATAACAGCTTTTCACTAAATGCATATGAAAGTATACACGCTACTGACAATAAAAAACCAAGTTCTAATTTTATTTTCTGTCTGTCTGTCTGTCTGTTTGTTCCGGGTAATCTCTGAAACGACTGGACCGATTTTAACGAGACTGTCACTGGGAGGTAGCTGATGTTTCAAGGAGTAATTTCAACATATAAGGGTTCCGCGACATGAAGCATGAAACTAAATAAACGCGGGCGAAACCGCGGGGCACAGCTAGTCTATACTAATATTATACAGAAGAAAGATTTGTATGTATGTTTGTAACGGATTGGCTCAAAAAGTACTGGACCGATTTAAAAAATTCTTTCACCATTTGAATGCTACATTATCACTGATTAATATAGGCTATATTTTATCCCCGTACTCCCACGGGAACGGGAACTACGGGGGTGAAGTGTCGTCGGCTATATGATATAAAATATGCATATTTTTATTTGTTTTTGAAGGTTCTCCCCAGTGATCAGACCAGCGTGCCTGGGAGCCGTGCCTGAGGTCGGCAGGCCTGTCATTGCCACCGGCTGGGGCAGGACTGAACATGGTAATATCAAAATAGCTGTGCCTATGTTATTCCTTGTAACATTAGCTATCCGTTAGTGAAAGTCCCGTTAAAATCGGCCCAGCCGTTTCGGAGAGTAGCCGGGACAAACAGACAGACAGACCGAGATGGTTTTTTAAGTAAGTACCGTGTAATTTACTTATAGTACTTTCATATGCATATAGTGAAAAGCTATAATTTTGGTATAAACAATATTTCTCTGTCTATCTGTCTGTCTGTTTGTTCCGGGTAATATCTGAAACGGCTGGACGGATTTTAACGGGACTTTCACTGGTAGGTAGCTGATGTTTCAAGGAGTAACTTAGGCTACTTTTATTTATCAAAAATATTAGGGTTCCGCGACAATAAGTATGAAACTAAATCTACGCGAGTGAAACCGCGGGGTACAGCTAGTTTTTATATATAAGACTAATGTACCAAGGCTACTATTATTCAAAAAACTTTTCAGCTAAAATTCAAATTAATATTCTCATTCCCAGGATCAGAGCAATCCCTAGAGCTCCGAAGCGTGTCTCTCCCGGTGTGGGACATGAGGGAATGCTCCCGAGTCCTGGGGGTCTCCAGGAAGCTGCCCGACGGACCCCGGGGGGACAACCAGATGTGCGCCGGGGACTCTCGGGGGGGGAAGGATACCTGCCAGGTATACCATCAGCTATCACTGGTCTACAAGCATTGTTGGCGTAGATATGAAAATGATTTTCGGTCTATGCCGTGGTGGCCTCGGGATTAGAGCAGTCGCCTGCTAAGCAAACGACGCAAGTTCGAATCCCAGCGGGGCCTGTACCTATGAGTTTTTCTAAAAACTTATGTACAGTGATTTCACACCACGTGCTTTACGGTGAAGGATGTTGTCTCCTAGAAGTTGTAGGGTTTTATGAATATATCACTATGTTGAAGTCGTAAAATATCTAGCTCCAACAATAACGTAGTTATAGGCTATGGTTGCTAAGGGCCGAAGAGCTCGCGGCCTTAAGCGATTGAATGAACGCGCGCCCGCGTTACCTACATTACGTACGCGGTCATTGAACTTGTTAAATTAAGGAGAAGGGTAATGGTTTCGAAAAATGGTTTTATGGGATTATTTCACGAACTATTAGTGGGAGAAAAAAAATAAAAACGTAGTTAGAATAACTCTACGTTACAGCTGATTTTTATGCGAAAATAAGGTCTTGATATGGTCAACTTTGAACGTCAATTGCTCGAAAACGGAAGAAGATATTTTTGGCATAATAATTTTATTTGCTTCCTACAATTATACCCTATCACATAATTTTACAGCTGCCCTATTTTCCCCGACACCCTGTATGAATGTAATTTTTTTTATGTTTTAACATCTGTAATTCACAGGGTGATTCCGGCGGTCCTGCTCAAATCCAAGATGGCTGCATCTGGCGGGTGGTAGCAGTTACATCTCTCGGAAGAGCTTGTGGCGCTCCTAACACTCCCGGCCTCTATGCATTAGCTCAAAGAGCCTTTATATCATCTATTATATTCAGTGGTATCACCAAAAACAATCAGAACAAACAAACTACTTTCAATAATAATGATAATAACTCTGGTCAAAATAATAATAATGATAGACCGATTTATGAAAATAATAATAATGATAAGCCGATTTATAATAATAATAATGCACAGGATTATAGGCCGACTCAGATATCTAATAGTTGGTCTAATGATAGAAATACTGGCAGTAATTCTAATACAAATTCAGCTATTAATAATAATTATAATCAAAATTTTAATAATCAGTTTAATTCCGGTTCAATAACATATGATAATAATAATCGTAAGAATAATAACCAGAACACAGCTTATGATAGTTATCAGAATAATGATAACAAAAATACAAATAATAATGTTAATGATAGAATAGTTTTTGATACTGAAATTGAAAGGCCAAACCGTAGACCTGCTAATGTTGCGTTAGAAAAACCATGGTGGTTAGGTTAGAGATTATATTATCATTATTTTGAGTCTTATTATTTTTATTTTTGCAAAAAAAAAACACGTTATATTTATATAAGTTACTTTAAAATATGTAAATAAATGAATAATGTTAAAATTTATTTTTTGTAGAAGTAAAAGATAAACAACACTTCTTGAATTTGTTTTATTCCAATATATTTACTAATTATTATTAATCTTTTGTTGATAATAATGATGACAATAATTATTATCAACAGCGTTACTACCATAAGTTTAAATTTATTATTTTAATAATGATCTATATAGATAAATAAAATTGAAGTACGGGGATCAAATATAGCCTATATTAATCAGTGATAATGTAGCATTCAAATGGTGAAAGAATTTTTAAAATCGGTCCAGTACTTTTTGTGCCAATTCGTAACAAACATACAAACCATTCCTCTTTATAATATAAGTATAGATTGCTTAGCAAGCTACATTTATAATGTTATCTTTGTAAGTAGTTAACATAAGTTTGGGGGTAGATTTAAGATGATAAGTTATTCTCAACTAGCTGTGCCCTAGTTTCACCCGCGTAGATTTAGTTTCATCGTTATTGTCGCGGAACCCTAATATTTTTAATAAATAAAAATAGCCTAAGTTACTCCTTGAAACATCAGCTACCTGCCAGTGAGTCCCGTTAAAATCCGACCAGCCGTTTCAGAGATTACCCGGAACAAACAGACAGACAGACATAGAAAATTATTAAAACTTGGTTTTTCAGTGTCAGTATCGTGTATACTTTCATATGCATTTAGTGAAAAGCTGTTATTTTGGAATTACAAACAGACACTTCAATTTTATTTATCTGTATAGATTACACCCAGAGCTTTATACAAATTCATCTTTATAATTGGTTCATCGTCACTCAAAGAGTCCGGAATTACAATGCCTCCATTGTTTCTTCTGCCAAACATCGCCGCTCGTACTTTAGACCTGTGAAATAAAGGATGAATTCAAGAATTGACTTTGATTTTGACTATACATCTATACAGATAAATAAAATTGAAGTGTCTGTTTGTAATTCCAAAATAACAGCTTTTCACTAAATGTGTACGAAAGTATACACGCTACTGACACTAAAAAACCAAGTTTTAAAATTTTTCTCTGTCTGTCTGTGTCTGTTTGTTCCGGGTAATCTCCGAAACGGCTGGACCGATTTTAAAGGGACTTTCACTGGCAGGTAGCTGATGTTTCAAGGAGTAACTTAGGCTGCTTTTATTTATTAAAAATATTAGGGTTCCGCGACAATAAGGGTGAAACTAAATCTACGCGGGTGAAACCGCAGTCAAATAATAAAATTATTAGCTCATGCCATCTCAGAAGGGGTAGGGAGATGTGAACAACAACATCCACTTTCAACCGAAGACGATTAAGTGCCAACGTGACAGATGATGAGTCCATCGCCGTCTCAGCCACTATAAATACGTGTTTGAATTACTTCTCAGACATATGCAGGTTTCCTCACGATGTTTTCTTTCACCGTAAAGCACTTGATGTGACATCACTGCACTTAAGTACTTTAAAATCTCATAAGATTGATTATAATAATAACGTTATTAATAAATTAGTTGGTGGTGATAATAATAAGCTTATTAATAAGTATGTTGATGACGATAATAATACCTGAGTAATAATTCTTCGTCACTATTACTAGAACGCGCAGTTATATCAGCAAGTTTCGCATTATAGCTGGTTTTAATACTATCAGTATTACGGAAATATTCATATTCTTTTGTATAAAAAGGTATTGTATCTTTGAGAGAATTTTCTTTCAAAGCGTCTCCTGTGATTTTCGCTTCAAAATTCTTAGGTGTAGTGATAACAGTTCGTTTTTCAGGCTTGGTGTATTCGGTTACAGTTTCCGAATTATATTTGGTTATTTGTGTTTCTGAAATAGTAGGAAAAGACTAGAAATAAACAAGTACTAGGAATTATAATGCTCTCGTCTCTATTCCCACAAGAGATAAGCAGCGCCCAGTTATGTTTAAATCCCATGTAATAGAGGGCGAGCCTATTGCCATTAACCGGCCACTAATACAGACTGCGGGCTGCTACTGGGGAATTAATTATGGGAAACCTAATAACATTGCCCGACCCGGGAATCAAACTCATGACCTCGTGTTCCGTAGTCACAATTGTAATCACTACACCAACAAGTCATTCAATAATTACATACATATGCTCACGCCTGTATTCCCCTCGGGTGTAGGCAGAGGTGTTGTAATAACAACACACACTTTTCACACAAGATGATTAAGTGCCAACGTGACAGATGGTGAGTCTATCGCCGTCTCAGCCACTATACATACGTGTCTGAATTACTTCTCAGACATGTAGGTTTCCACACGATGTTTTCCTTCGGTGGTGCGACATTACTGTACATAAGTTTTAAGAAAAAATCATTGGTTCAGATCGCTAGGATAAATACTTGCTACAAGGCATTCTTACAATGTAATTACTACGTACCCATGCCTTCAGTAACTTCATAAATCCTTTCTCCTATCAACTTTTGCTTTTCATCAAAATATTCACTGCTTTCAGCTTTTTTTGCAAGAGTTTTGCTATGACAGGTGGACATTTTAAGAACATACTTTTTTTTATGAAAATGATTATTTTTTGAACTATTCATAGTCACATAATCATCCTTATCAAGTGGAATCAATCTTTCTCTATGTAAATTAACATTATTTCGAGTTATTTGTTTTGTTTTCCAACGATATTTAATAGACTTGATATTATTAATCATATCAATTCTTTTATTAAACCTATCAGATTTTCTAACCTTCTTGGTCAATTTGGCGGGGTTAAATAAAGTACTTTTTTTTCTCGTTGATTCTGTACTTTTTTTTAAACTGCCTTTCAATTCGTTTTTGTTTTTAAAAGAATAGTGTACCATAGATTTAGGATGATGTTTAGTGGTTAATTTTAACACGGGTTTAAAATTACCGGTAAAGTATTTACTTATTTTAAAATTACCACTGTTTTTTGTAAATTTATTTAAATTTTTTCTAGCATTAGGCTTGACAAATAACAGTATGTATTTGTAAAGAGTGAGAGCTACGAATTTTCGATCTTCTGGTTGTTTTAAGCTACGGTAGCCATTGAAGAAAACATCATCTGCTATATGCATCACAATTTTTGCTGTAACAAAACACAGAGAAATTAAATTTACGTTAAAGTAAGTACTTTAGACCACTTTACCGATTTTAACGGGACTTTCACTGACAGACAGCTGATGTTATAAGGAATACCAAAAGCTACAATGATTTAAAAGATAAAGTCATACAGATAAATAAAATTGAAGTGTCTGTTTGTACATCCAAAATTACGGCTTTTCACTAAATGCATATGAAAGTATACACGCTACTGACACTAAAACACCAAGTTTAAATTTTTTTCTCTGTCTGTCTGTCTGTCTTTCTGTTTGTTCCGGGTAATCTCCCAAACGGCTGGACCGATTTTAACGGGACTTTCATTGGCAGGTAGCTGATATAGCAAGGAGTAACTTAAGCTACTTTTATTTATTAAAAATATTAGGGTTCCGCGACAATAAGGCAGAAACTAAATCTACGCGGGTGAAACCGCAGGGCACAGCTAGTCTTTTAATAAAAGTAGCAATAAAATACCTAGTCCCTAGTGCGAGTTTTCTTAAAATCGCCGTCTCAAGTGATCGCGTCGACGTAAACGCAGATTTGTATGGGCTCACAATAGTGTCATGTTTAGGCCGACAGAGGCGCTGTTCCGATCCTATACAAATCTGCGTTTACGTCGACGCGGTGACTTGTGACGGCGGCAGTGAAAAACTCGCACTAAGCCAGTCTTACCCATAGACACATTATTCTCAGGATAGCCATGTATCGCTTCTAGTATATTGATAAATTTTGGGGCGTCGTCGGATTCGTAGCCCTTGTCGAGACGATCAATCAAATCATTTAACTCTCCACTTAAGATCGCCCTTCTGTCCCTTACCAAGTCCTTTGACATTATTGCCAGGCCTAAAACACATTAAAAATAATAGTTATACCTACTATCATATAAACATTATATAAATAATATAAAAAAAAAAAACTTTAGTACAGTGATTTCACACCACGGTGAAGGAAAACATCGTGAGGAAACCTGCATATGTCTGAGAAGTAATTCAAACACGTATGTATAGTGGCTGAGACGGCGATAGACTCACTGACACGTTGGCACTTAATCATCTTGTGTGAAAAGTGTGTGTTGTTATTACAACACCTCTGCCTACACCCGAGGGAATACAGGCGTGAGTATATGTATGTATGTATAAATTAATAATACTGAAGATAAGAAACAAAAATATTTGAGTCAAAGGAAAGCATGGAATGTCAACTGTCAGAATTTCGATAATATCTTAAATTACACCGGACCCTTTTTTTGGAATAAAATATTTCTTTTTATTATTCACATGGCTGAGTTTCTTGCCGGTTCTTCTTAGAAGGCTAGTTTCCGAACCGGTGGTAAATTCTCGACTTTCATAAGTGCCTTACCAGGGCCTAAACAGAATAAATCATTTTCATTTTTTTCTCACTGTTATTAATTTACTTATATTTATTATACTTTTGCACTGCTCTTAATGAAAAATATATTTTTTTTTCTATATTTTAGTTTGGTTTTTAGAAGATTTTTAGGTTTTTCTTAAGTATCATTTTTTAAGTGCTAGCGGACATCACGCGGTTTTAAACCTGCGTAGTTCCCGTTCCCGTGGGAGTACGGGGATAAAATATAGCCTATATTAATCAGTGATAATGTAGCATTCTAATGGTGAAAGAGTTTTTTTAAATCGGTCCATTACTTTTTGAGCGAATTGATAAGGTGGATGATAATAGGCGTGGTTCTTTCGGGAGTTGAACACAGGATTTTTCTGATTTAAATTGACAAGACACTTTTATTTCAGTTTACAAGCTGAGTCGAATTGCCAAAGCAGTTGTCTAGCAACTCGTACTCCTAATTGTTTTTACTAGTGATATACAACCTCAATTCAAATTCGTTACAAACATACTTAATTACAAATCTTTTCTCTTCTATACAGATAAATAAAATTGAAGTGTCTGTTTGTAATTCCAAAATAACAGCTTTTCACTAAATGCATATGAAAGTATACACGCTACTGACACCGAAAAACCAAGTTTTAAAATTTTTCTCTGTCTGTCTGTCTGTCCGTCTGTCTGTCTGTTTGTTCCGGGTAATCTCTGAAACGGCTGGACAGATTTTAACGGGACTTTCACTGGTAGGTAGCTGATGTTTCAAGGAGTAACTTAGACTACTTTTATTTATTAAAAATATTAGGGTTCCGCGACAATAAGGAAGAAACTAAATCTACGCGGGTGAAACCGCGGGGCACAGCTAGTTATAATATAAGAATAGACATACGTTGGAATTGTTCCGGTTTTGTCATAGCCATCACTGTTCCCGTGAATTCAAGGAATCTATCTGAAAAATCTGACTGAAATTCGTCGAATATCTGTAAGTCTCTGGCACTGAAAATACAAATCAAATAAAATCTTGCTGTCTGTTGATAATAATACACACAGTGAGGTTTCCATTGACTGACTGGTTTATGGTCAAAGTATTACATAAGTTACAATAGATGTCGCTAGTAAGTATTAGATTATCCCTACCCTAATCCCTACTAATATATAAATGCGAAAGTAACTCTGTCTGTCTGTTACGCTTTCCCGCTTAAACCTCTCAACCGATTTTGATGAAATTTGGCACAGACAATCTTTAAAATCTGAGAAAGGACATAGGCTACCTTTTATTTATTAAAAATATTAGGTTTCCGCGACCATAAGGATGAAACTAAATCTACGCGGGTGAAACCGTGGGGCACAGCTGGTTATTATATATATATTAGTTATAGTATTAACATCTGTAGTATGTTATAGAAGATGATAATGATTTTCTAATTGAATTTCGGT